>DWJN01004941.1:0-11922 GCA_018248895.1 Carystus phorcus
AGAATCAAAATAAATGACGTGCATAAGTGTATTGAAATAATACCTACATGAATAAATGATTTTGAATTTGAATTTACCTACTGTCCACATTAAATGTTTTGATTTGAAGTTATCTATGTAGACGAAGAACAATCTATGTAACATGCCTTGCAAGTCTTCCAAGAACTCTCGAACCTACTCGAACCTCTCATAGTTCTCTCTAACCTTGCATCATTTGCAAGTGATCGTCGGAGTTAAGCAATGATATTTTGTGCCAGAGTGATATTTTTATTATCCGACAAAAGAGCATGTTATGCATCTGTGGTAAGTCAACCTCGCTCATAAATGTAACACCGAAAGCTTCATGCATTGCCGACCTACAAAAAAACGGGAAAATGAAAAAGTACTGGTTCTCGAGCTTACGAAATTTCTTTTTTGGCTGACTCAAACAGGAAGCTAGCTGGCCAGACATCACACTAGTAGTAGAATTATAATCTTTACGTGAAGCCCTACCTAAATAAGGCCGACTTGTCGACTCTCACGACGACTTACTTGGTTGGTTTACCGGAATAGGATTGATATTAATATTTTAGGTCACCCCGATGGTATATTATACATTGTATAGTAAAAATATTTTTTCAACCTATATTAGGTTGAAAAACGAATGTCACTTTGATCTGTCGGTTTCATTAGAATCAGTCCTTTGCTGAAGTTACCTACTGACTCAATAAATAATAAAGCTTTTAATTTTCTCTGTAATCGCAACCGTAATTTTACGTTGAAATACCTAATGTTTCTTACCTTTAATCTTAATTTAGGCTTTTACGTGCTTAGGTTTAAAATGTTGTGAGTCATTTCAAAATAAATAACTTCATAGATGGTAAAGCGTCGGTGACTGTTGAAGTACTTGTAACAGGGATAAAATTAATAAAGTTATTATAAGTTAGGCACCGTCAGGCCCTTTTGTCCCAGGCCCTTTTGTCACCTTTATTGTCAAACATATATGTATAATATGCAAAATACCTAAATAAAACGTATGTTGACATTGATGCTATTCTCACGGAATCAATTAAATTATCTCGAGAGGTTGACTTTAATATGTCATTATTTAAATGAATTAACCCATATTCTACTGTTTAAAATTCACAAAACATTCTCAGTATATACACAAACTTTTACATACAATTATAACTTGCGATAAATGTGTCTGTTGTACCTATACGTCATCAAGCAAGTATAATGGAATGCAGCTTAAATTATACGAAATGACGGGACACGATGTATCAAAACACTTTATGCACTTTCCAGCCAAGACTTAACCGCCTCTTACATCTTGTAGTCATTCCTGAACATAGTAAAACAAGGTATTTGCTTACGCCGAGTGTAATATTAATTAAAATTGAGGGTATTTGCTAAGCAATATTCTTATCTATTTACAGAACATACATGCGGCGCTAACACTACTAAACAAATTATCCTTATGATGTTAAAATTGTTTAACATAGTGAACACCCATTAATCTAAATTCACAAGCCTCTACATTACTTCGCTTTGTTTACCAGTAAACAATAAAACCACAAACATTTAACGATGCCACAATATAAATGCGCCGGGGTATAGATTGGGTGTTCTTTGAAAATTGTAATCAACGTACCCCATAACTATTTAACAACGTTGATTAAATCACATCTATAATTAACATTAAAAACTGAAGAGTTTGTTTGTTTGGTTAAACACACCACTCTCAAGAACAAATTTTTCGTATAGAAAAAATATTTTTGCGTTTGATACTATAAAACATAACGCTACGACTAGTATGAACTGAGCATTGATGAGAAAGGTTACAAAAAGGGACAAATGTTCAAAATAGGTCAAAATTCAACAAACTTGTGTTACCGTTGAATTTATGTATGATGTTTCGATATAGTCTAAAGGACGTTTCTTTAGAAGTAATACGTAAGATCTTAACATCATGATCCTTGCTATCAAGTACCTAAGTACACAATACGTACTTATGAAAAAATTTGGTTGTATTTCAGGATTCAAACCCCTAAACCAAACACAGTGTTGAAAACCACTAAGCTATTGTATCTCACATAATAATATGAACCTTGTTGTTTTCCCTGTAGCTGATTATTTTTATCGAGAGAGTAGCGTCGTATAAGTGAATATTTCGCACTTTTTCATTCCCTTGCGATTCTTCCGAGATACGTGAAATAAATAACACAATCCCATTTCACGTCCATACATGTTTATCAATATTTCAAAATATGAAATATCTACTTTAAGAAATCAGATTTATTTAACTTACAGTAGTGAACAAATTTATTTTCATTTTATTTGCGAAATACGAAGCCAGATAAATTTATTGCGGTTTATTCTCTCACGTACGGTTACGTGCTTAAATGTTCTAAACACAAAAGAAAGCCAACTCACCAGACAAATCTTTCAGTAGCAAAATATAACAAACAGCAGACAAATATTTTTGTTGCACAAAACAGCAATTGGGGCTGAAAGATTTCGGATCGACTATTGTTAGCGTACTTTTATATCATATTTAATAAGTACAAGAGTTGGCAAAAGAGTGGTTATCTGACACGAAATTCATGTTTCGTACGCAAAACAGATATCCAATATCATAATATCGCTCCCATTGATGGCATGCAGTATTTCTGCCAGCAGTGAATATAATACTTATTAACACTGAAAATGAAAAACCCTTACAACTCGTAAACACACGCAAAACGCTTCGGCATATACCTACTTGTTAAAAAGCTGAACGCTGCGGTAGATTTCAGAGGGTGAAAAGAATTCAACTTCCAACTTTCGAACAAGCCGTAACTAAGCTAGGTTCATTCTTCGAGCTCGAGTAAAATATTTCGTATTTTCCGCAAATCTTCATTAAACTAATTTTCATAAGAAAGTTTTGCATATTTATTTAAATAACTGTGAACTAGCATTTGCAAAAGTTCCGGGAATTTTGGTTGGAGTTTTCGGGACTTTCCGCTGAATTAACGTTTTGCAGGTAACATAAATCTTTTTATTTTGCAAACCTTTTCCAAGTTTAACATTGAGGATAAACTAATAGAGGATGTTTACGCGAAGATGCACTCTTCATTGAAAACATTTAAAAGTTAAATAAATATTTTTCTAAGTTACGAGAACTTTCTTTATGGTCAAATCTAGGAAAATTTCCAAGAATAGAAAGATTTCGTGGTAGTAATAAAAAATCATTATTACACAATAATATTCGCGCATCGTAACAAAGCACCTGAATGATATTGATAATTGTACGTTTTAATACATTTGGATTATTTGTGTTCAACATATCTATTACTAATTACATGAAGAGATAAATATATAGATGATTTATAATGCAGGACTTATGTACAGTACAACTTCTTAATTTGCTTATTGTATCCTGGAATAAGTTGTTTTGTAAAACAATTTTTTTAGTCTTGCACCACTTAGTAATTTTAATAATATAATGGCAGATATATGACATGTGTTCAAATACAAACGTTAGGCTATTCTAATCAGCGTAAAAACTGGTTTAGTCCGAAAGAAACTCGTGCGAAAACCGGTTTGATACTATAAATGCATCCAGAAATATCTTCCGTTTCTGTATACTGCTTCGTATTTTGGTGAAATGAGGTCAATTTTTCTCCTACTTTCAAACTATGCGTTTTAAAAGTGTAAAAAAATATCTTCTACAACAATACATTTAAAGTGACGTTTTTGACAAATACATACTTGTACTAAATTATATTCACGTTTCTCAATAAATCCCTCACTTTTTCTTTGATCAATGAATCTTTGGACTTTTTTTCTTTGTAGATATTTAAACGCAACTTGATATTGAATACCACATGTAATTTATAAGTTGGCAACTTATAAAATAGCTCACGTGCGTCAATTGAGCAAAGAAGTAGCTACTACTGCATGCGACGGATATACGAAGACGCTCACGTATACTTTTTGTTGGTAAGCTGCCAGCACGAAGATCCGGGTTCGATCTCTGGCCAGAACCATTTACGTGTCAGTTATAAGTCTAATTTTGTTTTAGTCTTAATTATTTTGAAACCAATAAATAGAAATCCGTGATTTGTAACAAAGATAATCATAACATTTGTAATTAAAAACGAAGTGTAACTTCTAGGAGTCATTTATTACTAACAATAAAAATTGAGTCGCTTCATTTCTAACCTAAAACGTAATCTCAATAGGACAAAACCTTATTGAAGTGGTAATTTCTAGCCGCGTAATAAAGGATGCAGTATGCATGCCACTTTGCATCTTCTACGTAAAATGCATCTAGTACTAACACATTTACGCAAACTTTACAAAGTACAAATTAAACATACTGATCCACTGTTTTTTTAGTACAAAAAAACAATGAAATGTAAGCGATATTAAAATCATTCAAGTACTTTACAAACTACCCGCGCTGGAACCGTTATAATCAAAAGTCAGAAGTTGGAAACCAATAATAAAAAATCTGACATTCAGAACTTGCAGAATTTAGTTTTATTTAAACACATATTATATATCTTTCTAAAACATGGCATTGCATCGTTCGTCTAGGAGAAGAAAGTTATAGAAGGGCCGTCCTTTGTTTCCCGTTTATTATTTTACGCGAAATAGCGTTTACCAAGCGGCATCTAAATTGTAATCAAGTTTATGCTCGACCGGTGTTTATGGTGTATTAGGTAAATTGTTAACATCAGGCCATTTTGTGTCTGCTAGCTTCAGATAGATCACCGGTGAGAAGTTGGACACAGTCATGTGAGTTGGTAGTTTAATGGTAAGATTTACCTATTGTACGCCGGCTTTACACGCAACTTATAATTTACTCGTATGTACATATATTCATTCTCTAAAATAATGATGCAAGGTAATCATAGACTGTATATATTAAGTTAAGATAATGCGTTGTATCCTCGATCAGTTCGCGATGTTTTTAATACTCATTTTTTATAAATAACACAAACTTGATTAAATGTAATAATACATTTTATATTTTGTTATGTATAGTACAACAAAGAATTATTTATTATTACGTTATTTCACAAGTACGTAGGATTTAATATTAACTAGCCGTTACGCACCCGTTTCACTATCCCAAAAATGGAAATTTTTCCTTTTTCCTTGTTCGGTATAATGTAGATTGCAATATAATTTAATATCGTATGAATTTTTCTAAACATTTTTGGTTTAATGATAGAATATTGAATATATCGCGTACTTTCAAATAACTGACACGAACAGACTAAAAAAAATTACGCACTACTAATTGTAAATTTCAGCTTAACTCTATATTGAAAAATCTTTAATTTTTTGCAACCTGTCAAATACAGCTAATAATACAAATAATGAACTAAAAAATAATTGTAATTAAAAACCTAAAATCCCTTTTTTCCAGACAAAAAAAACACGCTTTATATTAAAAATAAAACCCGCGACTACACACTTCACGAATGTTCCTTTGACGATAAACACTTCGAAGCGCCACTATATCACAAAAACACGCGGAATACACCGTACCCGCACTATTGTCCAAAAGAGTGGCGAAGTTACCGCAGCAACGGAACGGGTGATCTCGGGGCGGGCCGCCGTGTCACTGGCCGCACCCCGCCCGCCCGCCTTCACGCGCGCTCCGAGCACCACGCACTGATAGCTACCATCAACTAATCATCATCCGATAACTCCGAGTCCACCCATTCAATCATAAAATTAAACGTATCTTAGAAACGGCCAAAGGTTTACCGCTCCACAGTTTATCTACGATACGTTCGATAGCCTTTGAATTCTATTACTCGGCAATCGTTTCCGGTACGGTAAACAAAATATATACGTTGTTTAATAACTTGAAACAAAGATGTGTCGAGATAAATCATAAAGTGAAGGACAGGAAGTAGATTAAATTTGTAAGGAATGTTATTACATTCACAATATTCAATTTATCGGAATCCAAAATCACGTGATAAATTCACTTTATTATGATAATAAATTCATGAATATAATGGATTAACATTTTCTGTTGATTAATTATAACATGTCGTTTCACATGTAAATATGAAACAAACCAACAATATATCATTTGATTATTGATTTGATGTCTTCGATTTAAAAGTAAATAGGCGAATACTAAGTTAAGTTAATGTGCTTTACCTCCAAGGACTATCATCACCACTTACCATCAGGTGGGATTAGTCAAGCATTAACTTATAATTAATAAAAAAATTCTACGAAGTGTTTATAAGAGTATTTATTCGAAATTCAAGCGGCTTACTGCTGACCTGTCGAATATCAAATAATTTTTTTCCCGGTTTCCTTGATCCTCCCTTTTATGAATACGTTTACTTTATCTGTACGACTTTCCTTTTGCATACCGACAAATGTGTTTAATATCTAAATGCACAATGGCAGATCCTGGATTCTCTCCAACATCGTCAATCATCCAAATATTTTACTAGAAGGATAATTTTTGCTCGTTTAGTGTAGCGCTCTTACATTTCACTGATCGTTAAAATTTAACTGAATCATTTCATTGCTTTTAGAAAAGGACTGTACTAAATCTGGCAGTAAGTATTTCACTAATAATACCGAAAAATCTATTTTTGTAACGTCAAAATAAATACCATGATAGGAATTTATCTTGACTTCATACGCCTATAACTTTAAAACAACATATATTATGGTACATATATTATTGAAACTAAAACCATAAATAAGCCAATGCCGTAACTAGGCAGGTTTTATTACTGTAGTACTTTTGAAAACATATTTTAAAAATTATTGACCGTCTGTGCGAGCATTGCGCAAAAACCATTGGCTTTCACCAGCTTTAAGTTATAGTTGTATATTTAAAATTTATACCACAGGTTACGGATTTGGATGAGATCAGTGATACGATTTAATATGATTATGTCAACAGGTTATTAATTAATACTGCATTTGCTTAGCAATTAATTTGCTTTAGATAAATGGACGTGATTCTGATTTAGAGAATCGATAAAATATAATGTATATACATATATGTACATATAATGGATAAAATGGATTTTGTAAAAATATGTTTTTTTTTATTACTGGTCCTTAACAAATTCGTTAGAAACATTCATTACGCTACATAAATTGCAGTTTGTATATTTAACTAAGTCCGTATACGTAAGTTTATCTGGAGTTTAATCTAAGAAAGATTTTCTAAAAGTCAAAATTTGCTCTTTTCCTACAATGTTTGCACAAGTCAGTAATTATTCAAGACGAAAGGGTTGCTGATTTAATGTCAGAATTTTCTTTGCTGTAAAAAGATTTAAAAGGCGAGCGACTTAACGCGAAACGTTTTAAAACGTAAAGCAATACGAACTTGGTATTATCGAAATGTATGTTAAGTTGCTTTATTAAATACAAACTTTACGACATGGAAGTTCCCACCTTTTGATTAAAAATTAATATTACGTAATAAAAATATTACATAATATTATTCTTAAACGTTTTATTTCTAAATATCAGCGGAGGAGTGAGGGCTGGGAGTGCTCTGAATCCCGTATTTAATTAGGAAATGTACAGTTCATTGTGTACAAATGAGTGTCACTGTATGAATAAAGTTTTCAACACTCATTACGAGTATATGCTGCGACGGTCTTCTGAATGAAACTCTTAATTATGAATGTAATAGTTACTGGATGGAGATTAATCTCGGTAAAGCTTTAGGCATTAAAGCTATTTGTATAATATGAAAATTATACAATTGGATATTAGGAATAAATTTATTTAGATACACTTAAATACGATCCGTTATCAATAATTAAAATAATATTGGTTTCCATATTTATTTGTATCAAAATATATGGATAGGTTCTTACAATCATACACATATTTCATGATAATATTATCATTAACATCACCTACTACTTGTGTTTCACCGTGTAAGACGAGAAACATATCAAAACAAAAATAAAGGGGAAGAATGTTGTCTAAGAAAGTTATTTTTGTTTATTTTATCCGCCCTAACAGCAACCAATAGACACTTTATTTTCTTCACAATAACAATATGAGTTTTTAGACTTACGTATTATATATTTAGACTGCAGCAATATACATATAACACTTTGAATTATAAGATAATTGATTTGATTACGCTATTCTTAATTAAATTAGCAAGCTAGTTCGCTTCGCTTCTAACACTTACAGTGGCTTCATAGTTTAAATATATAAATCATGTATTCCAGCTTTTATAAGGAAATGAATTTGAATTAAAAAAAGAATATTAACGTAATATCATGTAAGATTTCACCAAAGCTCCAAAGCTGGGCATAAATTAGCATCTAAGGCGGACGTCAGGTGCACTTCTGTGTGCGCTATTTTGCCGCTCACTTCGGTCACAAATTAAGTACTTACAACACTAATTAATCAAGTTATTATCACAACCAGTCCACATCGCATGATTAACCCAATTACCGCTATTTACATAATATCACATCTGTTACAACAGATGTTAGACCAACATTATGTTATCCTATCAACTTTTTCTGGTATACATAATTACATGTTTTAATCTATACAAATATTTGTTTATGTTCATGTTTGGTTCAAAACTTTTATTTCAATTGATGGAGCTGCGTATAGATAAAGCAGGCAAGGTACACCTATGGTCGGTGACGGTATAAAATAAAGTATAAAAAGACTTTATAAGCAAAGTTATTATCCTCTCCGAAAGGCGGATTACGTTTTTCTTTATAACCCCTTTAGTAGAAAGGCTTTAGGATCAGAAACCGGATAGAGAGTAATGTCATACTAAATCAAATATTACGACTACCCATAGTTAGGGTTATTATAAATGCATTTGGTCGTTAATACGTAAATGTCCGTCAGTATAGTAGTGTGGGTAGATGTCGCTACGCCACACATTGGCTCACTTAGATACTTGATGTATAAAACATAGATATTTGATTCTTTGTTAAACGTCTTCATAAGGTTTTTATTTTTATACATGTACCAGCGGATTTGGTAATTGTCATCTTGCAACATAAAAAAAAATTCTATCGGGTCGAGTTACGAACTTAAATCATTCCCAAAACCTTTTAAAAATACAAAACATCTAAATCAGTCCAACGTTAAGGAGTTCACGAATTACACGTACAGGAGAATTACATATTTATATAAAGATTAAGTAATGATAACATTTAAACAAGTTAATCAATTTGCTAGTTATCAAAACATAACCGTTAAATATTATTGTTTGTTAATACATCATGTACAACAACAACCACCAACACTATATTATCTCCATTAAACTAAGTGATTCATCTTCTTTGCTTTATTAGTTAATTAACTGTGCAGATTAAAGACCTCACAGCCGAAAACAATTTAGATTCCAGGGTGCGACTCGCGTTGTTTACTATCTGAAGGCCTAGCGGTGAGTAAATAGCGGTCCATTAAACCCAGCTATCGCTTGTCAGCGCTGGACGTTTCCTTTAGGAACGTGAAACAATACGCTTTACACTTTTTGCCATGCCAACCATTCCTTGCAACGCTTTTGAAATGTACAATGATACGTACCGATACGCCAGTCCCGGCTACACGAGATGTACTCTTTGCACGTCTCATACAATAGCCTGTCCAATCAACATAACGCCGACAGCGCAAAACAAAAGTATTGTCTAGCATAAAGTCTTTTAGTGCGAACCAGATCAATGGTAACCTCACGAATCGAGTTTACAGTGAAAATTTTGTACGTTTTATATAATTACGCAGAGTCCGTTATAAATATAAAATTTTATCCATCTTTATCTTTAGATTTAACGATAGCTTTTAAAATAATGTCGATAGTATATTTATTTAGGATTTTCTTTTGTAGCTTATTGGTTAAACAACTTTTAATTTTATAGAAAAAAGATCATGTATATTTTTTTCTGTTTCATTGCATGTGGCTTGAAAAAATTGAGAAGCGTGTAAACTTTTATATTCTGTTGTAAATACCAGTGAAATAAGAGACATTTCCAGAACGTATTTACATGGTCCCGCGGGAATTCCGCTGAGAATCAAGATAATTGTTCTAAAAAAATATGCTATGGTAAGAAAATTTTTATAAAAGCGGATATTTGTTGGACTCTGGACCCTGGATTAAGAGCCGCTATATTAAAATTTTGCGTATCTTTCTACAGCCTAGTGCACGGATAATATGTCAATAATTTTATTTTATAACCAATATTAAACATATCATTGGTATCACCATGTTGATGAAAACTGAAAGTTGCGGTTTATTTGAATCAAAGTATGGATTAAGGAAGGTTTCATTTTTGACATATCCGATTCTCTATAGTTTTCATAAATATAAGATTTAGTATAATAAGGTGGACACTAGGTAGTGTTGTTACCCACCCAGCGTTTGACAGTAAATATATTATCATACTAGAAGTAGAATAATTAGCGCCCTCTACACGATAAACTTTGTACTATATTAAATATTTGAATTAAAGAAAAAGTGCACACCAAACAAGGTTCGGTTATTTAAGTATTTAAACAGTCTTCGAATACTGTCGTATAAACATAAGAAGAGGCCTTAATATTAAATCAGAAAAATATTACTTACCACATATGTTATAAAATGAACTTGCTGAACAGAATACTGATTCCAAATGTGCTTACCTGAAACAAAAAAAAAATATTACTATTACGAAAAATATCAAATTCTTCATTTCATTCTAAACTATCTCTATAAACAACAAGTTTAACCTACACATTAACGTAGCATAACGTAGCAATCTATAGTCGTAGTATCGTCTTTTTAGTTAACTGTATGATTCCTGATGATGCCTGAGTTTGATTCCTGTACATATCGCTGAACTGTTTCTTTACAGTCAGTGCGAAGATAATCTATTAATGAAGTCATACCTACTTCCGAAACCTTTACAGGCATCATAACCACTCATCAAAATAACAATCGGATTAATGGTATACAAAGCCCTATATTGAAACAGGCATACGAATTTATAAATACAAATTAGCTACGCGTGTACCATGAAGATTTCTAAACGAAAAATATATGTATGTGCCGTCAGTAATGTTAAATAGTTAAATAAATAATAATTTACTTTATTTCTACTACGATCTACATCTTGATATGAAAGTTTACATGTCTATATTAGGTAATTTCTACTACGATCTACATCTGTTTATATGTCTATATTATATGATCGTAGAAGTCCATAATTCTATTCATAATTCAAACATTTATTCTACGCCAACGCACAACACGCATAGGAGTTTAAACCGTTTCGCGGTGAGCGTCTTGCGTAGTGAACAAAAGTTCTTAGAAGCGGAGACGCCCAAATCATTATATTGTTTCGTTAACGAGCGCGGAAGGAAAGCAGGCGCGCGGTTGCGCACCCAAATTTAATTTCAAAACCACGATAAACTTACATTATGGTTCCTAAAATATAAAAAGTTTAATCCGTTTCATAATTCATTGATTCGTTTAAACAATAAGGTATGCCTGATAGTGTTCAATCGTGTATAAAAATCTAATTCAATTGGATTAAATATAATAGGAATAAGTGAAAATATACAGCTGTGTCAAAGAAATTATCGCTGGTTTACAATACAAGCTAAATTCACTATAGCATGACAGCACCGTGAGACTATAGTAAATTCACCACCATGGCACACTTGGTTGCGAATTTACAGTGGAAAATGTTGAATGAATCTATCGAACTAGATCTACAAGTACATATGTACATATGTATATATCCAACAGCACTTCAATAAACAGAATCAAAACGATTGTGTTCTTATGTGCTGACTTTCCAGCCGAACACAGCTAGTTAGTTATATATGTATGTATATAACTAGATGATCCAGTAAACTTTGTTTTGCCATATAAATTATTATATTAGAACTATTTTGATAACCATAAAAATGCTTATTGTGGGTTAACCT
>DWJN01004942.1:0-11921 GCA_018248895.1 Carystus phorcus
TGCTTGCGGAGCTCCGCGCTCAGCTCGTTGGCGCTCTCCGGGAAGTCCGCCGGGATCGATAGGAGAGGCGGGACGTACCTACAAATCGGAGTTTCAAACTCAAAACTCAAACTCAAATCATTTATTTCATGTAGGTAATTATAAATACACTAGTAAACGTCAAATATTTTACATCTACCACCGTTTTGGAAGGGTGCCTTATAAATAGAAGAAACGGCGAAAGAAAGAAGTTGAAAATATAAGCAATAAATATACGGCTTTACATCATTCTTTTTTGTTCTCTTTCGCTGGCATCGCATCAGTTACGAAATAACGGAGATGTAATAGAGACGACGACGACACTTTCTCGTTTGCAAGAACAGAATATAATGTTAAAAAAATGGAAAATAGGGACTGTCACTACAGTCATGTCACCTGTCACCCAAACATGTACGATCTACCCAGGAAAAGGAATTATTGAAAAGTAGCTGGTGGCAATCTATCTTAACACGATACTTTAGAGCAATCAAACCATGGCTGGCATCTGGCATGGTGCTCGAAACCTTATTGGTCATGACCTTAGATGACAGTTACCGCTTACCATCGTGTTTCTCGTCCACTCGTTTGTCGGTTAGTTAAAAAATACGATACTTCCTCAAATAGTAAGTACCTATAGCCGAAGGATATATTTTATTGGTATAGCAAATCCAAGGATTTTACCACGATTGATGCAAAAATGGTTCCACTTCTCGAAAGATGATCATTTACATAGAAAGCTTCTTTGATTAAATGTTACATGCTCATTATTCGTTACGTCACTAATGTTAAATCTACTTAACAAGACGCTTACGGTACTTACTTAGTGAGTTGAATGTTCGGGAATAGTTTTTCAGCCTTAGTGATGAAATACGTGAGTAGATTCAGCGACATGTTGAGAGCCGGACCCATCATGTTCGCTATTGTCTGTATGTTCGCGTGGTTTATCTGAAAATTAAAAACACACATATTTTAGACTATATTAAATTTATTTCTTTCTTACCCGCCTAACATATTAAACGCACAGTAGTTTGTTAAGTGTTGCTAATTTAATCGATTCCACGCGTTTGTAATATAGGCAATTTTTATTGTACTCTATTTTAGTTGTACTCTATTTGAACAAAAAGTATGAACATTATAGGCGCGCAAATTTACTCACTCACACATGAGGCGAGTGGGCCCATTAACACTGAATACTTAGCAGTTACTGTAGTGAAAAAGTAATTATTAACACAAAATCAGAATTTACAGATGAAACTTAAACTTAAAAATGGCTGCCCTGAAAAATTTGCATTTTCGATTTGTTAAGTTATTCACGCCTGGTATGGATATAATCCTTAAACGACGTCCTACCACTATGCAGGCCTTATGTCACTGCTTCTTTCACCTATGATAACCTGGTATGCCAGAATGGAATTGGGGACATTATTCCGGACCGCCCCAATTAAATCATAATAATTTATACATTTTTAAGAATTTAATAGTACTGAATTGTATTTGAAGCTAGTTGAAAATTAATGTTTACATTCATAAGTGTATTAACAAAATAACATACATGGTTAAATTAATCTGAATTTTGAAGTTTAATTTTACCGATTAAAACAAAGCTGCTATGTACTATGTAGTGGGCTTACTACAACGGACGCTTAAAAGCGTAAAAGTTTAAAAGTTATTTTTTAACATGTTCACTTGTTAATAGCTCATTGTTTATGATCGTTAATAATCGTGTGATATTTTGTGTGAGATTAAGTTACACATTATGTACGTATAAAACACATAAAAATTTTCCTTACACATTTCATTATAGTAATTTAGAACATATAATTAAATTCTTTTGGAAATAGGTATATTTTTTTTTTACTTTGAAACTAAAATGATATAAAATGTAACTATACTTAAATTATTTTTATAGATATAGTTTTTCTGTTCATGTACCTACTCATATATCTCATTGAACTCTCTAAATGCTTGGACCGATTTCAATGTTTTTTCTGTATATTTAAGTGGGTTTGAGACTGGTTACGATTCATAATTCAAGCCGATAAAAGGTTCGTATTCATAAAACGGTCTCTATATAATTAACATAAACTCTTTGACGGAAAATAAAATCCATCCATCCATCCATCCATCAGCCTTTGGACGTCCATTGTTGAAAATAAAATAAAACTCGTAAGTTCAGGTTAGGAATTACATAAGACAGATTATTCTGAAAATTTAGTTTCTGTTTGTGAACATTGTCTCTTTGGCACGACTCGGTGTCTGCACGATACGTTATGGAAAACGGTAGCCTTAATATATTGCCTTTTCGTTCCCCTTATACGTTACATACTATTTGCCATGAACCTATACATTTCGAGTGTTCAACGGTTTAAGTTCGAAATTGTTGCCAACTTTCGGAACATATGATCCACGGATTTCAATATATTTAAAACGAAATATATATTAAATCTGTCTTATTATTGTATACGCCCCATTCGTTATTTTGAACATAAGATGACAAAATTTAAAGAATCTATGAAGATTCATGATGATTACCGTATTATATCATTAATGATAAAACTATTTATGTTTTGCTGTGATTATTTTTAAGATGAAGTAGGTACTAACTCGCCTACGCTTCGCTTTACAATATTTTACTTTCCAAAACATCCGAAACCACTATTATCCTTTTATTCTTGCCTTTTTATTAGGTGAAAAAATCTTTAAATATTTTATATTGTAAAGTAGCCGATCTGATTGTCGAAACCAATTTTATATAACTGGCCGACAAAGAACGATTGTAACGTGATGGTAAGAAGTCATTGCCCATAAACATTAGCAGTACCAAAAAATCGTTTCTGCATTTTAGCACAAAAAAGAAGAAAGAAACTCACCCGGACAGTGATGCAGAATTTGAAATCGGAGGGCTGTTAGACTCGAAGCCTTCTTTAGGCTTTTCGTTGGCGAGCTGCATCTTCAACTGATGCCCGAAACACGCCAGGTCTTCCCTGAACGTATCGGACCCAGGCGTCGTGGGCTTCCCATCATCTCCCGTAGCCATACCCTCAGCATCACTCTGCAAAGGCGCCTGCTCGGACTCCTCCTCAGTATTATAAATCTTAAAATAAGCAAACGTCAAATATATCACTGAAATTATGAACGAGGGTATCGGAATCGCCATAGCGTACACCAAGTTCAAAGTGTTCTGCCACATATCCAGATCTGTGATCACCAATCCAGGGTCCACCCGACTATAGTAACAAGTGTAGTTTGTACCCAACTCCCTGTACTTGCCGTAGAATATCGTGCAGTTCAATATAGGCGGATATCCACAGCCTTTTACATTCGGGAACAGTCTTGCCCCGGTGAAGTACCATTCGGAGTCGCTGCCTTGCAGACCAGTCGGCAGCTCAGTTTCTGTATCAATTTTGTCCAATTCAGGTGTCTCATTGTTCTCGTAATCATAGTCCTTTCTGACAGACCTTTCTTCCCGGACCATTGTATCGTCTTCGGTTGTTGTGATATTCGGGAGATAGCCAAGCTTATAGTTGACGCGAATTTGAGTGCATTCGTATAGGTCTTTAGTGCAGCCTTCCCTGCAGGAAGCCCAAGTGCAGTTGCTCGCGCCAACCAAATGCTTCACTTGAATGGTCATACAAGTGGCTCCGACAGGATCGAACTGCATGAATATAGTAGTGAACGCCGGTTCGATGACGAAGGGGACTAAGAAGAGGAACGCGAACAGACTGAATGTGGCGAGGAGGACGAACGAAGCTGTTGTATAGAATAGAACCTTCTCGAGAAACGTTGGGGGTATCGGTAGCTTTTCTTCGTCGGCCATCGTGGCGTGCGCTCGCTAAATGCGACCATATCGCTAGTTTCAGCTCGCCTGGCTCATTTCAAGTGGAGTCGGTTCACTGGCTGGTTAAGGTAATTTGATTTGTTTTTATTTGTGTTTTACATTTTATCTGTAAACAAAGCTTCGTTAAAGGCTGGTTTACGGTTTTCTCGGGATTATGATAAATCAACGGCTCCTATATAGAAGGACTAAAATGCAAAACTTTACGGAAATTCCGAGAGTTTTAGTTTGATACATTCAATGTTCTACTAAGAATAAAGGGCTTGGTAAGAAAGTTATACTTCAAATTAACCCTTGTAATTATTTTGACTAAGTTTGTAATATTATGCAAATGTGTATTTAAAAATTATGTTTTTATACCTTGAATAAAGAAGATAAATAATACGTAGTAATACGAAGATGAAGACTTACTTAGACTTAAAATAATATTAAAACATGAAAAAATAATTCAATATTAAGGCATATTAATTGTGAAAAATAAGCAGTAGAGTCTAAATAGTAAAAAGACCTTTCCATACGAAATAAGTAAGTACATATATCTAAGTAAAAAATGATAGTTATTTTAGAAAACACCTTCAACTTATTAATGGCCCACGGGTCTCTCCTCATCACTGAGGAGGTCTAGAGCATACTCCACCACGCTGTTCCAGTACGGATTGGTGGAGAGGTTAGTGTCCAACCCAAGTGTCGCATGTTTTTAAACCGCACGAAGGACTCTGACATGGCTTGACGACTGCTATGAACCGGGACCGACGGCTTAACGTGCCGTCCGAAGCACAGAAACGCTCAAGAAATTTTGCCACTAGCGATCACCCATCCAGGTACCGACCGCCCGCAGTTGCTTAACTCTGTCCATCGCATAGGATCGACACGAGCCGCCAGACTATGAGCGCTTCGATTTTTTAGAAAATATCTATACATAATTTAATTTAATTTCAAGTCATTACAAATATCGAATTAGGTATTTCTTAACCAATTAAGTATTTAACAGCTATTAGGTACATTCATTCTAAGTGATATAATTATCCTTGACATTTGAATGACTGATTATCATTAAATATGGATTGGATATCGTATGTATTACTTCATAATTGCTTTGATTAAACTCACCGTCGTTGTGTTATTGAACTAGGCCGGTGGCAATTATGTTGAATATTACTTTTTTATGTAAATAAAAAATATAAATGAAAATAAGCTTATTGACAACTGGATTACTAAGAGATTAATTGTATAGCTCCATAACTAATAGTTCTTAATAGAATACTTGATAAATCCGCTTCAGAAATACTTAGATTTGTATAAAAAATACTTGGCAATCTGCGGAAAATATGCATTGGCACAGTTTTCTAATAAAACTGTAAAACGGTCGGTCGGACAAACATCCGAGGACAGAGAATACTTCACGGCTTTTTTCGTTTGGGAACAATATTAGTGTTGGCTTACACCCAGATTAAAATAGCCTTTGCTACCAAACGGACAAACTGAAATAGGAATTCGAAATTTGAAAGTAAATCTACGCCATAGGAACGTTTTTTTTCTTTTGTGCGTGATTGCCGCCAAACCGATTTTTGAGAAGATTTTAAAACAATACAGAGTATTTTATATTATACAGAGTATTGTATATTATATTTACCTCAAATTTTATTTTTAAGTAGGTATCTGCTTTGAAAACCGCTCACTGACAGACAACGCGCAGCTTGAATCAGTAAGTAGATTGATGAAACTTTATATAAGTCTTCTCTATTTCTGTATTAATTGTATTTATATATGTACTTACAAATCTTAGGTACATTTGTGATTACGTGAATTACCTTATTCTTTTTTGTTTATTTATATTATAGATTTTTGATTTTTAATTTTTAGAGACATTCCAGTTAAAGGCGTAATGCATTTATCATTACTTTTAAACCTGAGCGACATCTAGCGAGTAGTTTTTGAGTTATTCCTGATAACGTGGATTTACTAAATACCTATGACTTCGGGATAGGAACATTTAATTCCACGTAATTAATTAAGGGTGTTTTTTCCTTTATCCATTGATAAAGTGATTATATAAAAAGGAAGATATAATTGACTGAAACATATTATTATCAAATCACATATTAGCGATTACATGTTTCACGATGGTTACGAAATAGTTTTTTGTGTTTCGTTTAAATGTTAAATTAGTTATTAAAACAAATTAAACTGAAAAAGCAGATGGGTTATGCATTAAAAAATTTAAAAAATTATATAGGAATCGGATATAGGGAAGAAATTTGAAAGTAAATTTTCGAATAGAAACGTTTTTTGTGGCACCATACCGCTTTTCGAAGCAGATTATAAAAAAGAAATAAACAAAACTAAATAATTTTTAAGAAATTACTTACTACTTTATTATAGTAGGCTAGTGTTATCTTCGTAGAGAGATTTATTAAACTGATCCATTTGGAGATAATCCACCGATTTCTGCAGAAGTATGGGTATCGTACAGAACGTTTCAAGGACAATCAATATTTCGTTTGGCTGACGCCCAAATAAAGTCACCCAGTAACTGGTATTGGTTATGGTAACAAAAAAGTTAACCTTTTTCGACTATAACGACCTTTTTTATATTTACTTATCGAAATAACAACAGCCTTTTTAATTTATTTTTACTTATAAATATAATAATAATAAAAACTCTTTATCCAATACATAGTAAAATATACAGACTGTAAAAGCAAAAGAAAGGTACAACAGGCGGCCTTATCGCTCAGGAAGCGATTTCTTTCAGGCAACCTTTGGGAAGAGGGCATTTACAAAAGAAACAAGAGTAGGGTCTACAAGTGTTTTTTAAATACATACATATGTATAGCACAATATATATATAAGTAATGCAAATATATAATATGTTTAAAATATATAGAAGGTTATAAAAATAAGTTAGTTATAAAAAATTATAGTGAAGTCGTCAGATATATTAAGGTGAAAGAATATGTATTCTATGTAATAATTAGGCCAATAAAAATTATCTACAAATTACTTACATATATAATTATAATAAACAATAACCACATAATAAATAGTATAAGTATTTGGGCTCCATAATGTAGGTAGGTACATTAGAGATTTAAAGGTTTCATAGTACAACAAATAGCTACAAATAACTATCAAGTCAAATAATTTCTTTCGTCTTATGAACTAACAGCTCACTTAACGAAAGTCAAAAATTACTAGAAACAACAACCTCAGTAACATTATACATATTTTGAAAAACAATTGAAATTTTAGAATGTTTCATGTTCAAATTATGTATTTTTAAATAGAGAACAAAAAAGAAAAATAAATCATGTTGTATTTTATCATGTAAAGAAAAGGTTTAAATTTTTCCTAAGACGAAATAAATGATTTCCTTTGACTTTGACATATAAAAACGTCTTAAATAGCAAAAGTAAACGAATGGTCCTTAAAATATTTTTTACGTGGCCTGTCTATTCGTTTGTTCACTATTGACATACACAAATCTATATCTATACTAATATATAAAGCTGAAGAGTTTATTTGTTTGAACAGGTTAATCTCAGGAACTTCTGGACCGATTTGAAAAATTATTTTAGTGTAAGATAGTTTATTTATGGAGACAGGCTATAGGCTATAGAACATCACGCTAAGAGGAATAGAAGCGGAGCAGCAATAAAGAATATTGTGAAATCGGCAAAATTTTGAGCTTTTGTTGCGTGCGCTGAGTAAACGGTGAAAGTTACACAAAAATCATGTATTACAATATTGTTCCCCTTAAAAAGTTCTAAATAAAAGTCCGCGACAGCATATGTCTAGCTTTTAAGGTTAACACACTATAATCATTTTTATGGCAAAACAACGTTTGCTGGTTCATCTATGTATCAAAATAAAACAATCATAATTATACTTAAAAAACGTAGATACTAAATTATCAACTAACTCAGTGATTTTTTGGACGTATTTCTACTTCACATTATGAGGTTCAGCCAATTAACTGGACGATGAATGCTCGGAGTATTTTCTGTTGTGGAGAATAAACTCCAAAATATTGATACGAACTAACTATTCAAAGAAGACAAACGTAACTGAAATTTATCTCTTAATACGTTTAAAGTCTTTTCGTTAGTCTTTGAAAACCATACCGACGTTTTTTATGCAGATAAGTTTTTTTAAATAGGTAGTTATAATTCATATGAATTTCTTCCTGTCAATAGAAAAAACGTAATGAAATAGGTCTTATCTTAATCCTCTAGTTCAGATACTGTATTTGTATAAAGATAGAGCTTCGAAGGAACGCTATTGTGCCAATAATTGTACCCAATACCCATTAATTCGAACAAATAGTATTCGGGTCTCCATTGTCAACGGGTACAATTTAGAAAACAAGATTAGATACACCAATATATACGACACAGAATATCTACAGATACGCTAGAATGTAGATACAATATGTACAGAATACTCATTCTAATCCACTCACTGATTTTAACAACGGTTTCTCAAGCGCCCAGATTTTATTTAGAATTTTGAAGCAACGTATTAACAATTATTACTCTTACCTATGTAATTAGTATCAACGTTTTAATGACTCACATTTTCTTATATTTTTATATAATTATTTAATTGAAAGTTTAATAATTTACGCTAATCAATCAACAATATATAAAGTAAAGTCAATCCATCGTGTTTGTCTGTCTGTCTGAACGCTAATCTCAGAAACAACCGAACGGATAAGATTTTCACTAATGGACGGAATGATTTAAGAGGAAGGTTTTCGTGTATAATACAATAATGTTTTGTGTAAATTGGATTAAATATGGACGATTATTGAAGATGTCGGAATAATTCAAGCCGACTAGGATCTTTCATCGGAAACGCTGCTTAAACTGTATAGGAAAATAATGTATAGTGGAAATGTTCCTCTCATAAAGGTCTACAATAAAGTCTGCGATAGAATATGTCTATCCTTTAAGGATGGCTTACTAAAATAGTTTTATTTTGAAAATTATTTAGACGAATTCGATATTAATTTTAATTTAAATTGAATACGTTAGTTACCTTTAGCGATTCATGTACATTGTAATAGCCCTCTACAGCCTACAATTATAAATCAATACTATTATATCAATACTATTATAATATAAATAATAGAAATAAAAACATATAATTGAATGGATTGTCATACGACACGCATGAATAATATAATAATAAAAATTTAAAGTGTCTACGCTATTAAAATATACATCATCATACATATTTTAGTATTGTCACTTTACATTAAAAACATCCATTTCGAAACCGAAAAGATGTTCCCTGAATAATATGTGATTGACATCTCCACGGTATAATTTTCAATCAAATCAACCTTAACACTTCCGACTTCGTTACGATTTCATGTCATAAAGCAACAATGTTTCCAGTTTTGTGACAATATTCCAAGTACTGTTTTATTCCAATGAGGCAATAACGAAACTTTGCAACTGTTGATCTATAAATCAAACGTAGATTTTCGTGATCACAATATTATTCTGATCACGTTACGGCAGTAGAATTGGCAATTTACTTGCTCCTCGCTATCTAGCTTTTCAGTTTGTACGTATCGTTCAACCCGTTCACAAGCCATCGGCATCAGAGGAAATGAAAAAGTTAGTCTAATTAAAATCCATAAATTTTGGATCAAAAGTAAAAAATTAATTACGAAAAGCCCTGGCATCGTCGTCAAATTATAGCTCCCTTTGACGAATTTGTTAATCTCGGAGAAAAAATATAACAGAAAATTTTGTCGTTGAAATTTGTAGCTACCTTTCGGATAAGAAGTAATCATTTTCCTTTTCGTAAAGAACAGCCATTTAATTATCACCTTTTTTACGCCTATTACGATCTTGAGACAAGAATAACTATTGATAAAGTGTTGAACTTCTTTTAATAACCTGTTGTTTAGTGGCATCATCACTTTTACTAGGTATGGGACAGTGTCGTGTTCTCTTTGATAACTTATCTGAGTTAATAATATTCTCAGAATCAGAGGAAACCTTCTGAGAATCAGAAAATCAGAGAAACCTGGAAGTTGAAACCTTAATATCCTTCACTCTTATTAATTCTTAGCAAAATGAGGAATCCTTTGGTTACTTATTAATATTCCCAAGATTATGTAACCAGTATTACGAGTATGTAGTACCCATCCGCTTTGAAGCCTATGCCATATGACAAGTCCAACAAAATAATAAAATATCATTAATACATCCAAAGCGAATAAACCCGTATATTTATAATATAATCCCGTATTACCGATTTAAATTAAATCAATAAATATTCACAATGTCCAATAAATAATAATAATCCGGCTATGAATCTGTGGTTCATAAATGCTTAATGAATCTGCATTTACGTCAATAAATTAAACGTGTTCAGCGTTGTAAGCTTCTGAGTAAAATTTCAAACGTATTTTCAATTTTAAAGGTAAACTTTCATTATGGAAATTATAAAACTGTATATTATATAAAATGAGAAGAACTGACTTACTGACCCATAAACGCCCAATCTAAATTTTTGGAGTTGAAAAGTTGAAACTTGTAGACATTTTGCTTCTCTTTGTAGACAAGCTTTAAGGTCGCATTTTGCGAAATGTTTAGGATATGGGATAGAGAGACAACATTTTCGATTTGACTAATCTTACTACCGTAACTAAGTATGATATGTTTCAAATTGACCATATAAATAAGCTGTCATAATTATTATAAATTAAGTCTATGATTTACCTGCAGAAAATTTTCTGATACAACATTTAAAGAAAATTTACTTATATTTTTTAATTTAAATAAGACAACAGATTGTAGTGGTAGCCGATGTACAGCAATGTCGATGAATAAAAAATATAACAGATAAAATCTAAAAGACAAAGAATAAAAAACTATTGCAAGGCGTTTTTTTCTATCATGTTAAAAAATATTGCTCGATGGATTTTTTATTATACATCTCAGGATTATGTAAGCCACTTTCCAGTTTTTTCATTAGCTTCAATAATTAACTAAAAATATCTAGATAATATTTTTTGCCATGCTACCAACCGCGCCCGCAGATGCTTAACTCAGTCGATCACTTACTTTCGAATTCTTTGTAATGTTTCCAATTAATTTCATTATATAAGTAAAGCTGCTAAAAACGTGACAATCCTAACAGTGATTACACTGAAATCTGTAAAATTTCGGAAATCACACTTCGAATATTTATATCGGATATTTAGTAACGGCATATACGAACGAGGAGACGTACCACCTAATAGTGGTCATCATGTCCCACGGATGTCATTAATACCGAAGACATTAACGATATTAAACAAGCGGAAACTAGCATTATTTATTAAACACCTTACCTGTATAATGGGGAATGTTCTGATGAACTGTTCAATAATAATATAATAACTGCGGTTACTTGCCACAGCTCAACACGATGTAAAACCAGGTTCTACTAACACCACTAGGTTACCTGGATACCTGGTGATTGTCTACAGTTTAGTTCTCATTTCAATTTCTATCTCGAATGTGTAAACTGCGGAATGAATTGGAAGAAGAAGAAACATTTATTCCATTAAGCACTTACTGTCACATCTATTTGGTACATAAATTAAGGTACAATACGTTTAACAATTATACAACAACAATACGTTATATTACATACAGAAAACGTTAAGGAACTGGGTACACTCAGCTATCACTGGGGTGTAAATCTACAGCACTGATATTCTGTGCAAACCATTTATTGAAGAGTAGTTCATCCAAGACGAAGTTCGGTATTCAACATAGGTTATTATATAAAAAAAATAGTAACAGAAAAAAAATAAAAGACAAAAATAAGACTTAAATTGGTGAGGAGTTGGCTTGTATTACCTGCGTCAGTGTTCCCACAGTGCTATGTCATGGGGTCCTTTACGAAGTTCCTCTTTACATGGAGACTATGGAAATAACCCATGTGCTTTCTGACGACGATAAATAACGACACGACAAAACATCGCAGCGACGATACTGTTTCAGCCCGCAAAAAGCCGTCCGTATGAATAAAGCTATGCATTTTCATGTGTTATTATGCA
>DWJN01004943.1:0-11919 GCA_018248895.1 Carystus phorcus
GTGTCCGATCGATATAATTTTGGTACCAAAACCTTTATCAGAGAATTCTGAACAAATTTGCTAAAGACCTCGATGCTGTATCTGCTGCCATTTCACAGTCTATAAAAGACATACAGACAAGCAATCATTTTTATACATATATAAAGAAGATGATAAGCGATTATTTATTGTCAATAGACATAATAAAAATCCGGGTTAAATTAATTACGCTGTAATAAATATTCTAATTCAGAATACATACGCATCAATTTAATACGCAATATTAGGGATTCTCACTATAGATCACAAACTATTCGACAAATGTCGCTCAAATTTATATGAGACCACCCAAAAAAAGGGAAATATTGAGAAACTCCTCCTTTTTTGATGCCGGTTAATATAATGGTTTCACACTTTAGAAGATAAATTTATTTTGTAACACATTACACGTTCTGCGAGTGGAATACACTTATAGCCCTTCATTAAGATTCCGTGTCATGGGTGCCATGGACAACACACAAACATAAGGACACAACCAAACCGAGAACAGAAATTTAAACTCATCATTCAAACGTCAGCCTCGTTGCAAATCGAACCCGGAGCCTTCAAACGGCGTTCAGGCATAATGACTTTTGAACAAAGGGGTTGTCTATAAAAGTGTTAATGTTTGTTATAGAATCGAAAGTGTTTGTAAGATATCTTATATTATAGATGTGTCTGAGCTCTTATTAATTACTAGTAGAGCCGGCGAACTTCGAACCCTGGAACATTTGACCCCTTTTTATAACATTTCTCATCAATACTCAGCTCATATTGGTCGTAGCGTTTATGTTATTAGCCTATAGCCTTCCTCGGTAACTGTACTATGCAACACAAAAAGGTTTTTTTTTTAATTCGAACCAGTAGTTTTCTTGCGAATAGTGCATTCAAACTATCAAACTTGTCAGCTTTATATTATTAGTATAGATAGTATAGATTATTTAATACTTTTATACCAATAACATTTCACAGATACGTCCTAACTAATATTTCTTTTACATTTACAAACTTTCTTATTTATAGTGATACTAATTCTAACTCAAGGTTTTCATTCTTTGCACATTATTTATAAACGGACAAACACATTGTTACGATAACACGAATCATGCAATGTTCGAATACAAATTATATGTAAAAAAATTCAATCTATAACACTGTCAGCATAATTTCAAGACAAATTTATCCAAAGATATACAAAAATAGAACAAAAGCATCCGTACTTTCGTTAGACTAGATTTATTCTTCAGTGCCAAAGTCAAACAACGTATAAAAATCGATAGTATTGCATGTTCACGAAAGCATGGATATGTACCAAAGGGGTCAAGTGCGCGATATGTCAATACCAAAATCTTTCACTGCACACGCAACGAGCCACGTTACTGCTCGCCAACGATGCAACTATTAACATTCAAATTATCAATAAATCGATTGCCAAATATTTCAAACGCTTTAGCCCTTGTCTTTTTCTATAAGCAATACGTATACAAACTTTGAATAGTTTCAGCGCTAGAATTTATATTTTATCGCAAGCTTACTTCGCTGAAGTTTAAAAGTCGCTTTTACTGAAGAACTTTCATTGCTATTTGGCGAAACAAAATCTTTCTATTAAGTCAAAAGGACTGTATTTTATTCATCGAATAATGTGTTTCAATTCTGTTACGCCATACGTTATTAATAACCAGGATGTTTTAAAATTCACGAAGTCTAGAGGCTAAGAAAATATTGGGAAATCTACCTTATAAGATTAGTAAAATAGTTTGTTATAGTCTAAGTTTTTATCAACGGACGAATAGTGACTAAGTTGATAAGTAGATTCCAGTTCAAATAGTTTTTTAAAAAAGCGAATAAACACCCAGAAGTACCAGGATACCATATCCTAGTAAATGATCACCACAGTCAATGTAGGTACATATAACAACTATATACATACATCGACAGCATCCATGATTTGATAGCAACTGTTATCTTATAAAGGAAACAAAAATCTTCGATACTTCTCTAAAACTAGACAACAATGTAAATAAAGAATTATACCGCCTTCCCGAATATCGTCGATATTAAACTAGTATTGAACTATATACCACGGAAAAGCTAACGCTAAAAAGCGTACCCTAGTCAATAAGCTTTTACTAAGACTTAAGACTTAAGATTTCTTCACCTCTTACCATCACGTGGGGTTGACGTCAAACATTAACTTATCCTTATATTATCTTAATATATAAAACTGAATGTTTGTCTGTATGTCCTTTATAGGAAATGGTAGGAGATAGAGCAGTCTGTCTTTAGCAACTTTGTTCAGTATTGGCTAAAGACGGTTTTGGCACCTACCACAATTATATCGATCGAACACATAATTGATATGCTGACTTTTCTTCCAATTCAATTGTTTAATATGCGTAACAACGCGCGCCGTGTACAGCTAGTTTATTATAAACGTGAATGTATGTTATTACGCTTTCACGCGAAACCTACTCAACCGACATCATGAAAATTGTACATATTCTTAGAGACATTAAAAAGGACAGCATATTTTTTTGAAAAAACAAAAAAAAAGAAAAATGTGGTATTTATTTAAGGGCTTCAACACGAAATGAGCGGCTGTTAAAAGCTAGTATTAAATAAAAAACACCTAACACTAGAACCATTTTATAAACTCAACAGAGTGTACTAATAACAAGGAAGATTGATAACTGTTGATGAGTTAGTAGTTTTCGCTCGTCCCTAAGACATATTTATCGACGTAACATTTCTAGCCAAACATTTTCATGTCCATGTAGCGATCTAACAATGACAAACTAGACAATGCTGTAATGTCTTAGAAGAGCTACTTAGAAACCGTTACATAAATAGCGTGATCCACTTTGTTGTCGATACAAACAATAGAATAAAACCAAGTATGTGAACCATATAGATATGGCTCGCAGGACAGTGAAAGTAAAAATTATCTGTAATCCCCACATTTATACAGAAAACAAATCTATATCAATCATTCATTGACTGTTAGACGAAACGAAGTTAGCCAGGTCACCTAGTATAAAATTAAAACATTGCTTCCTTACTTTAGTAAATTGTGGTATTTTACAAATGTCTATTGAATGTTATCGGGTCTTGATTTTTTAATGATACCCCGAGTGCAGGAATTACTGTAGAATTATAATCACATGTTAATAACTAGGAATAGCGTTAGTATTAACAAAATAAGTCAAAGGTAAGGATGCAATGCTTTAATATCAGTATGTTTTATGATATATCTGTATCAATACTTGCGAATTGCTCGATATTAGTAATATTTTCAAAACATTGGATAAAGAAAATCGCCACGTATAATTTTTGAAAATACGTATTTCATATTTATCTATAACATCTTAAAGAAATACAGAAATATTACTAAACATATTTAAAAGCAGAAGAAGATAGAGATATAGATTGTAACTTACAATAAATCTCTAAAGTTTCTCGGAAAACCAGCGTCAGATGCATTAGCTTACTCCAAACCCGCAATAGGTTGTGATGATATAATAATGTATGATCAAGTCCTACGCTACGTAATTAAGTGGCCTCATAACAAGTTTAAATATAAATTAAATTCTTTTTTTAATGTTTCAATTGGAACGTAAAAATAATCTTGTTGTGTTGGCAGCCTCTCCGGTGTTTACAATTGTTATAAAATTACGTCGTGTAGTCGTTTACTTGTCAACTAGGTAGTGTTGAATCGTTTTGATACAATAAAATGTAAGAAAACTTTTCAAGAAAAGAAAGAAGTAATTTATAGAGACCGCTTTGCGTTTGATAAGTATATACTAGTATAGTTAGTATAAAAAACTTATTCATTTTCAAACAACAACGATAAAACCTAAGAAACCGTTTAAATTGCAAACGTTGAAAGCACTATTTGAGTGTATTGGATATTTTAAAAGATTAGGTTATGATATTAGCAATTATTAATGGCAAATTCCATGGCTTTAATTGGCCATATATTTAGGCATCGTGCCTTATTACAGGTCTTCGGGAAACTTAAGGACTCCACTGGCCAATAACTCCTGCAACGATTTCAATGTTACAACGTGGTGAAGACCGGTCCAAATAAAAGAGGACCTCTTATATTCCATTTCATTCTTTAATATCAAATTGGTACTTTCTTATAATCATAATGTAATATGCCTAATACGATTCCGTGGAAAATTATACAAGACTTAGAATACGTCACTTAGAATATGTCATTTCCCAAACTTTATTTGACAACGAAATTTAAAACGACGCTAACGTTGTAGGAGTTTACGAAATTCCACAAAATTTAAAATACCTGTACAAAATGAAACGCAACATACCTGCGGGGTTACAAAGATGACAGGTTAACACTAATATCACCGGGAACGAGGTTACGAACGAGAATAGATATAAGAAATTCGAGATTCCTGCAATTTCGCCGGCACACCGCAATTCCGAAATGCAGACACATTTGGCAAGCATCACTGGAAGTGCTTAAAAAATCACATGTATTCAAAGATATTTTTTACTATTTTTATTGTATTTTAAGCGCGATATATCGTCGGATAGTTTTGTTCCGAGACAGCGCAATGCGTGTCAAGGATAAGTTCGGGTCACACAAAATTGTTACACACATTTAGTTCAAAAATTCACACGCGGTATTTTGTTAAGGAAAGTCGCGTGTCCCGCACGCTCCGCCTTAGATTACCAATTGAACCTTTCCCGTACTAACAGTATTAATGCATCGTATTGACATTTTGTGGACCTGGCATTACGCCCGCTCTCGTGAATTGATGCCACAATAAAATTGTAAAGGCTTGCACCAGCGATAGCGAATACATGGTAAGATATTGAAATTTCAAACATATGCTAATTTACACCTAAACTTTTAATATGTAATCAAAGCAAAGTAAAAAGCTACGCATCACCATCGTCAAACATTTTCTACTCGTTATAGAAGCTAAGAAAAAAACAACATTATTATACAACAAGTTACATGCAAAGCGGACTATGGAGAGAACTATGCTTGGTATTTCCCTACGTGATTAAATCAGAAATGATGAAATTCGTCGGATAACAAGGGTAACCGACATAGCTCAGCGCATTAGCCAGCTAAAACGGCAATGGGCTGCCCACATAGCCAGTCGTCGAGAATAGTCGTTGGGGACGAAAGGTTTTCAAATGGCGACCACGTCTCGGAAAACCGAATGTGGAACGCCCCCAGGCCAGTTGAACTGATAACCCTAAGAGGATAGCGGGCATCCGTTGGATTCAGAAGGCTTAAGACCGGTCAAAATGGCGTAAATTAGGGAAGGTTTATTTCCAGCAGTTCAAAGGCTGATGGATTGAAATTTGATGCAAATGCAAGCATAAAAGGCAATTTTAACTTTTCAAGTGTTCAGATATTTATATGGGAAATAAGTTGTATAAAATGGACCTAATGTTATTAAAAACACCGGACTTTATTCTTAAACTTTGCTCTTTACCTATTTAGTGTACAGTAAAGAGATTCAATCCGCAGTGCAGTGGACATAGCTCAGTACATTATTCGCGTGGCGTGCTATAGACGTGGGGCCTAACGAGGCGGAATTACGCAGACAATAAGAGGAGCTCGCGCAACAAGGAGCCAGTAAACCTAGGGCATTATATCTGGACGTCCCAAGCGACCTAGCATTATGATAATAACTAGTGTATTATTAAAGTTCTCGTACCCTTATTTCAACAAAAAATCGGATTCAATTACTCGAGGAATTTGCTTTTTGATAAGGGGATTTGGGTTGTTCCCAATAGCTTATGCAATCATATTCTATGATTGCCTAATTCATTATAGTTAAAACTTATCCTAGTTGTCTACAGTAAGAACAAACGGATCACTTTTCTTAGGAACATTATTGGATTGAGTTGATATAAATCCTGAATATGGCAAGGCAAATCTTAGATGAAAGATATTGCAAAACCATGTCGTATAAAACAATTTAATTTGTTATAAAAAATATTACAGTTTAATTGAGATAAGAACTATCCTATGTTTATGATAGACGAAACTGTATAGTCTGCAAATATCATTAAGATCGATTTGGTTTTTTCCCAGTTCATTGCAGACATATAGTAACACGTGAATTACATATAATACAAAACTTATTTCAGTGCAATCGCAAAGTACCGTAAGTAAATATAGTTTCAAGCTATATAATCTCATTAGAGCCGAGATTTTGGACAAATCACAAATGCGATAATCCGAATCGAATGTGAACTTGACCAGAAAATAACGTCACAATTAATGATCCGCACTGCAGGCGCCAATAAATACCAGCACACGACAAATAATTCGCACATTATGGTACCGCTGTTTACGAAGAATAATAGGAGAATTGCGTCGCAAAAAGACAAAAGCAAATATAAGAAATTTTGATTACCTACGAAGATATGCTCAAACGAATCATACCCTAAAAGCTATTTAAGCAGGTCCGTGCTTCGAAAACAAGAGAACCGAAGAAATAATTGACAATAAAAGACAATTTTAATTATTTTAAATCTTAAAATCTTAAATCCAACAAAAAATTTTGTAGTGTTAATACTTATTAGACAAAAACACGGCTGCATTGGAAAGGAAATTTAAGTTATAATATCAGAAAACATGAGGTAGAAGCCAATTGCATTACAGTTGATGAAATATTTGTAAGTGACGTATTACCCTATAAGAGGCATTTGAGTGTTTTGGCTAGTTCGAAACTATGCAGACTATGAATCATTCCAAATACGTTATTGAAACCGGAGACAAGAGTCATGACGTTCATGAGTCAATGTTTTATATCCCAGTCATTAAGGCTATTTTAAGCAGTTCAATCACCGGTTATTTCTCACATTCAAGTAGAAAAATTAATAACATTCAAATTAAGTTTGAACATTGTCAGTCATCTTAAAAACTATCCATCAAATTAAATAAACGTCGTATTTAGGACCTTTAAAGTGGACTTAGGTTTAAGTATTCCCTTATTTTAAATTTAAAAGCTTTCGTGGATGTTTATTTACCAAATAAAGCTTAAGTAGGTAAAAAAGATAACATTGTTTCACAAACGATGAAGACGTCTTTAATAAAAGATGAGAGAGAAAGAAGAAAATATGAATTTCTACAGAAAAGTTGTAAAGCTTAATAAAAGCTATGGATGGACGATGGATCTGAACGTTAAAGATCATTTACAAAGAGCCTTTAAAATATATTTAAAATTTACTTTCAAACTGATGGGCTAATTACAGTAGGTACGTATGTCAAATTCTTATTTATACATATTTTATCACGATATTAAAAAAAGTGTTTTACATTGTTGGAGCATTGTCCTATATTACGTATCTTATTGTCCTATATTCTGTGTTGTCTATGGCACACACGACACGGAGTGGGGCTATGAGTGTGTGGGGCGTTATTTATTTATTAATTTAAATATAGGTTCCAAATTTACATATACTAAAGATATATGTACGTAAGTAATATTTTTATCTTAGGAAATGAAAATTTTCTTGGATAAATGATACGAAGTTTTGTCTGCAGGTTTTAATTCGTAGATTGATTTTTATTTAACTGCGTTTGTCTGTTACAATAAATCCAATTAAACTAGACCCCTTAAATGACAAAATGAGATAAACATAAAATGTATATGATTCTCGTTATAATGTCCAGCAATTGCTTCGGATGCGAATTCTTCAAAGGTAAGTGAAGCAAAGTCGGGTTAACAGTAAATTTACGAAAAATATTTGACTTAAAATTACTGTCTGTCATGGAAGACTCGAAGCTAGGATCACTTGATGAGCTTGCTGTAGCAGCTCATTGCCGACTGGACTACAAGGTATTCATGAGAAGGAACATGAAATAACGTATGATAATTATTCTGTTAGCCGACAAATTATGAGACGGGCTATATGACAGTAGTCAGCCTTGGACATATAGAAGAAAAGCAGCGTCACTCAGAAACAAGCAATGAGTTGAGTCCGCTCTTTACATTATCGTTAAACATAGAGAGTTATATGAAACAAATCAAGTTTCCGCCAACACCTAACCCCCATAATGACTAACGGTAATCGATCTGCTGGGGAGCTACATTCTCTTTTCAAACTTACAAAGCAACTGACAAGGTATAGACAGCCAAAATCAGGTCAGTGGGTGAGAAATCGTGGAAAATTAACACTATTCAAACTAGGAAGTAGTAGACATCACTTACAGACTAGTATTTACTTTGGTTTAAAAAGATTTTAATGTTTATTTCCTAGCTTGAGCGTACCTTTTTATTTAAATAAGGAAACAACCAATGTTATGGTAAGCGATAACTGGCTCATAAATTGCTCATAACACAAAAGGCATTACTGAAATTTAGCTAGCAAAAAGGGAAGGAAACTTTTTAACTAGTCAAATCTAACCTAACATTACATTTAGGTTTTCAAACCGTTCAAAAATCTACATAGTTCTATGTTGACTGTGTTTGTTTGTTCTCTAGGAGAGCGTAATATGTTAGGAATAACTCGTATAATTACTAATCAGAATATCGAATGATAGACATGACAAGAAATACTATAGCACCTGTAAATTTAAAGAAATACATTTCGCTTTGTAGATTATTTAAACACATTTAAGCGTTCACAAAAGCGACGACTGATATAACGAGCCAATAATAATTCACCACGATATATTACAAGAATAACTCACATTCCACCATAACTTCATCAAAACTTTCTTTAGGGACGGCATGGTTCGTCCACGTGGGTACGGCTATTTTAGTATTGGAATCCTCCGTGAAGAATTATTCATGGTCACTTCTTTCACAACATTGTACTGTTAAATGCGTTAATCGTGACACAATATTAAAAACACCTGTCGCCACCAACACACCGCTAACACCGAAAATATCACAAAAAAAAATTCCACAATATCCGCAAGTCTCAAAGATGCGGCAATACGATTATGTAAACAATTTACATTGTGCGAAAGTGTAACACTGTAAAATATTTCGTACGGCCGTTTTTAAATACGCTACCCGTTTTCGACTTTACCGCCCGGTGATAAGAGCAAGAGTAATCAGTGGCAAGTATAGCGAGGGTTCGTTAACTACGTTGCAGACCGTATTAGGCGCCGTACTAGGTGGCGACGAGCGTGCCGCGAAACACAAAATAGTCCTTAAAACTATGACGATAAAGTCCATACTGAAAACAAATTAAACTTTTAATTGTAAGAAAATTACTATGAAGTTTTCGCAATTTATTACTTTTCCATAAAAGTTTTAACGTCAAGATAGTATGAAATATGCGTTACATAATTTATTATTATATATAACAATATCACGTGCTATTCGTCTTTTGTATACTTTGCGTGATATCTATTAATGATGATTAATGAAGTGAAATAATCAAATCATCTTGTTACCACACAGTTCACTGATAATGAATACATGTTTAATAGATACTAACGGGCATCGAAAAACCAAAATATTGGTTTATTTATTGTTATGATGGAAATAGGAGAGAACCTTTTTCATTTGTAACTATATCGTGATAATATTTCCTTTGCTGTATTAGACAATTTTAAGTTAAATAAAGACTTTAAAATTCATAAATATGAATGAAACACCTGGTTCACATAACCATTTCAGTGCCTAGTCTGATGGTTAGAAAACCCGTACTTTCTTTTTTCGACTGACTCTCAAGCATCCATCCAGAACACTAATACGTATGACGACTACCATGCAAGAGGACGGTATCTAACCTGACAGGCTGAACGGAAAGATAATAACTATTACCAGGAATAGTGAATGGCAACAATTCGAGAGGAATGGCGACGAATAGTGAAGCGTGCCACAAATACCTCCACATTACCACGACCACTCTGACAAGAGTGAAACGACTCTGTAGAACCAGGAATAGAAGGTATTTTTCATGTGACCACCTAATGGTAAGTGGTCGACTATGAACACATGCAGCATCTACATTTCGATTCGAATGACACTCTTTAAAGAACCCCATGTCATAGCGAGGGAATGCCTCAGGTGGAAGCTCGTTCCACAGACCGTAAGTTCATGGCAAGATCGTGAAAAGCGACGATAGACAATCGCCATGGATTCAGGCCGTGCGGATTGAACCTCAACCTTACTTAGCAATAATAATGATGATAATATAATTTTATTTGAAGCCTTACCACCAAGCAGGAAGGCAGGTAAATCTGCTAGCATGGGTTTTGGTTTGCATTCATAAACGTAAACAAACGAAAACTGATACATTTCCCTCACGATCAACGCTACACATCCTCAAAATCGCCTTGAAGCAAATATAAGGGCAGTCAAATAAACAAACAACGAAAATACTTCAAGGAATTATTAAAAGATGCTTCATGGTAAGTTTTTACGCGCCGAGCATCCTCCACACTTGTTTGTTCAGTGCAATGTGTTGAAGAAATATTTTAGTCTTTAGTACAACAAACAATAAAATGTGCGAACTTTTGTAGTTTCTTCACAAGATCTATAAAACTCAAAGTAGCATGGCTGTTATACTAAAATTGTGAGATTTCTCATTACATGCGTCATCAACATACCAAGAGTGATTTTATTTTAGGCATATTATATCATATTAGGAATTATGTATAATTCCTCTATCTGAACTGAAATACTTCTTAACAGTTGGACCTATTTAGATGATTATTTAATTCGATTTGAGAATGGTTTAGATACACAACTCAATCTGATAGTATTTTTTTAAAATGTCGCAGGATAACATCTAGTATTCACTAGTACAAATATATGACATTACAAGCAATTAAGACCCAAAAAGTATTTGACCTCTGTACCATTAATTGAACTCGGCTACTTAGAAGGGAACAACTATCAACTGAGCATTGTCTTGTATTGATAGTATTGAGAACCACAGATTTTAAATTTAAAAGTCCTGACATCATAAAGTTAGGGCACTCATACTTGTAATAGTTCAATGCCCTTATTTCAGAAACATTACATAAGTTATCTTGTTCTAAGTTCAGATAAAAATATCAATTTAAAAAATCCACAAAGCCAACAACAATAATTTGTCAATTTCTGTAGGATAACATGAATCTAGTCAACTCCGAGGTGGACACAGAGTTTCTGCATATAAATTAAATAGTAATGGTATTAAAAACATTTATCAAATCAAAAATAAATATATTTTTATCTCTTTAGCCTAACTATCTGCCTTCTCCAGCCATTCCGATGCTGATGGTTATAGTTGATGGTTATAGTAAGCTGATGGTTATAGTAAGATACCACAATCATTGAATATAAAAAAGAATTGGAAAATACAGGCATCTATGTTTATATTACATATATGTATGTTACTCTGTAAGGTATTTATGTTATGGGCCTTGTTGCCGGAAATAAAGTTGAAATAAATATAATAAATTCAACTCACCACTTCAACTATTTCAATATCATTAACGGTGTCACTGTTAATAGCAGAAGTCCTTAAAACATGCATGCCATTGTACAAGTCATCCTTGGGCGTCACTATAACTTGATCCTTGCACGCACATCGCACAGTCTTGGGGTAAGAGGCATTTTTTGATGGTGGATTACCGAGAGCTGCTACTGCCGTCCCATATGAATATCCAGTACCAGAATTGTCCTTCGCTCTCTTCATACTGCTTGATAAGTATGATAAACGGCTGCACCAAATAAAATATTAAAATTAATAACTATGTATTTACATGTACTTTCATTAATTGATAAATTTCAATTTATTTAAACTCACTACAAAAAAATATAACAAAGTGAATTTGAATATTTGTAACCAGTTTTATTAGCTTTATGGCAGAACTCTCATACACTTGTAACGTGCTAGTTTTGAAACGTAGCTCGTTACGAAATTTAATTATTTGACTTATTTTCGGTTTAACATATTCCT
>DWJN01004944.1:0-11919 GCA_018248895.1 Carystus phorcus
ACGGAAACGCTCAAGAAATTTGTGCCACTAGCGGTCACCCATCCAGGTACCGACAGTACAGTTGCTTAACTCTGTCGATCGCGTAGGATCGATGCAAGCCGCCGGGCTATGAGCGCTTCAGGGTTGCATTTCAAAAAGAAAATATGATTGCGATGTAATAACGATGGATGTGGCAGTTGTCCCGGTCGACGAGCGGCGGTCGGTGCGCGGCGCCGCTGGCCGACCTGCCGCTCTCCTGCTACCGCCACCAGCTGCATCTGAGACGGTGCGACGTGCTGCGGACCGCCACCGCGACGCTCGGCCTCCGACTGCACATATACACCGAGGGTAACACTTGCCTCTATTAAAAACTGCCTCCGACCCTTAATGGACGTACACTGAGCACGGTTCTCACTATACTTGTTTTTTGATTTTTTTAACAATTTTTATTAAGGTTTCACTTCTACCACGTGTGAATTGTACATAATTATGTTTATCTTATGAATGCCTGAAAAAAAATCCACGATTTACTTTTATAGGAAAAGCGCCATCTACAGTTAAGTGGACGTACTATTTTACTAGCGCCATCTACAATTAGGCGGACGTACTATTTTACTGTCGCTTTTTCGTTTCTTCGATGTTGAAATCACGAGGATGCTGAAGAAGTTTTCATTTCATGCGACAGGTACTCGCAGCACGGACTCGCCGCAGGCTCGCCGGCGGGTGGTCCGGTTCGGGGACAGTTGCCAGGCGGTGGCGAGGGCGCTGGCGGCGCCCGCGAGATTGTACTACAAGGCGGACGACAAGATGCGCATCCACCGGCCCACGGCGCGCCGCCGCCCTCCCCCCGCCTCCGACTACTTCTTCAACTACTTCACACTCGGACTGGTGAGATTATTGTTTGTTTTAAAGTCAAATTATTTTGTCTCAAGAACTTAGGAAGTTAACGAAAGTTAAAACTACTAAAAATAACAATTTTGGTATATATTGTACATCATTTATTTCAGTACTAAGGGTAAATAAGTTGATAAGTCGACTTGCATATGTCGCATTTAAAAAAAAATACAGCAACATTCTCAATTAATCACTTTTTTCTTGCTTTATAAATCTACACTTATTTTACTATTACTTTAATTTTTTATTTGCGATAATTATTTTATTTCACACTCCGATTGATTGAAAATGCACAAGATCAAGTTGCAGCGTGCGCACCGGGCGACTGCTAGCGAACGACTGTTACTTACAAAATGGCGCGTTGTCTTTTATACCTGTTTCGTGCTGCTAGTGTTGCCAGTTGCACGTGTTGCTTACACATAATATAGCAGCACCGTCCTATATATATTTTAATGCATCGATGATGAATAGGCATTAGGATTGTTTAGTAAATAGTGATCTGAAAACACAAAGCAAATTAATACATTCAGATAAAAAATGTATTTATTAACATAAAATCATAATTTACACTTGAAACTTCAACTTAAAATGGCTGCCGTGAAATAGTGCATTTTATTAAGTTGTTCACGCCTTTTACGGGTGTATAAAATACGTTTGTTCCCAGGACGTGCTATTCGACGCGCGCACGCACCAAGTGAAGAAGTTCGTCCTCCACACCAATTATCCGGGGCATTATAACTTCAATATGTACCATCGCTGCGAGTTCGAGCTGACCGTACAACCGGACAAGTTAGTATTCGTTTATATACTTTAGTATTTTTTCTCGGTTCCCAACCTGTCAGTGATGCCCTAAGTATTGGCAACGGTGAGCGTTGACAAGATATTGGTAACTAGACCGCCCTCACTTCGGTTCGGTATAAATCAGTGACGGACTAAAGGAGGGGGGAGGGCGCTTCGCCCCGGGCCTCCGGTCCTAGGGGGCCTCCAAATGGATGATAGTTCCCTTGATCAAATAGTAAATACGCCTTTGAAAACATACTTAGTACCCACATAAGAGGAAGTCTGGGGTTGGGGGCCCGTAGACAAAGACAAGGATACATAAATATAGAAATAACTAATCAGTTCTTTGTATTATATACAGATAAAACACATGCTTTTGACAGATGCGAGTCGAACGCGCTAGTGGAGTCCCGCGGCGCGGTCCAGGTGACCGCGTACAGCCGCTGGGAGGGGGTGTCGCGCGCGCTTCGGGTCTGCGAGCGGCCAGTGGTGCTCAACCGCGCCTCCTCCACTAACACCACCAACCCCTTCGGCTCCACCTTCTGCTACGGCTACCAGGATATCATCTTCGAGGTAAGTTAGGTCGGTTAGATAAGAGGTTTGATGTTAGGTGGATCCCACCGCTGCCACTTAAAAAATCGCAAGAATTCATCTTGAGATTTTTTATGTATCATGGTTCATATCAATACACGTTTAATTTCCAATATTTTGCATTTACTAACGTTTTAATAATAAATTATTAAAGAAATATATATTTAATCAAGACGATATGTTTTTGATTCCCAGCGAGGCAAAAATTGTAATGGTCAATATAAATTTCTGTTGTCGGTCTAGATGTGTGTCTGTCTTTGTGCATACAAATTGAGGACATTGAGAAATTTAATGTGTGTCTTTGAGTCTGTATTTATTGTGACAACACTACTTGTGATATAGAGAGTGTTTGTGTGTCTATTTGTCTATCCAGACTATAATATACTGTATATTACGACAGGTGATGTCCAACAACTACATAGCGTCGATTACTCTGTACCAACCAGAGGGCACCCGACCTCACTACGCGGTTAACTCCATCGCGTGACAAAGCCAGGTCAGTAAACTCAAACTCGAATCATTTATTTCGTATATTTATTTATAAATACACTTGCCTTCAATCCATTAATGGCCCACTACTGAGCACGAGTCTCCTCAACACTGAGGAGGTCTAGAGCATACACCACCACGCTGCTCCAGTGCGGATTGGTGGATGGGTTTTGGCCAACCGAAATGTCGGATGTTTTTAGGCCGCCCGAAGGCATCCGACATGGCTTGACGACTGCTATGTTCATAGCAACCGGGACCGACGGCGTAACGTGCCCTCCGAAGCACGGAAATGCTCAAGAAATGTTAGCCACTAGCGGTCACCCATCCAGGTACCGACCGCAGTTGCTTAACTCTGTCGATCGCATAGGATCGACGCGCATCTTATAAATACACTTATGACCATCAAACAGTCAACATCTACCATTGTTTCGGAAGGGTCAATAACAGGATCATTATGTTTATCGTGCTTTCTTACATATTACAAGTTAATGGTTGACCACAATCCCACCTGATGGTAAATGGTGAAGTGCGTCAACTTAGTAAAAGCCTATTCAGTGTTGACTTGAAGACACCAACTTGTAATTGTAATTGGATGAGAACGCTGACTATAGATATTTAAAAATAGGTTTATAAATTTTGTTTTTTTTTTATGAAAATGCATTCTTTTGTTTCATAATCTCGTTTGTATAAAAATACAATTAATTCGATGTTTCCCAAAAATCTTCTTTTTACTAGACAGTCCTTTATAATATTACATATGTGATGTATTTTATAAATACATAAATACAATTTATAGAGTTTTCTGTTACTTCATATTATTTTAATGTCATAATAACGGTATTTTCTGGATAATACAGGTCGAACAGGAGTATCTAGTATGAGAGAAATATTGAATACTTTCATTATAGTCTTATTTTATTGTTCGTTTGATATAATTTTACCACTAAAATAAAATATCAATGTCGGATTACCGGTATATTTGTGAGGGCAGTGCCTTAAATACCGTTATTAAGACCGCTGAACAAAGTAAGATGTGATTTAATCCAAAGTTTTATCTGACAGGTATCGCCAAGCAAAGGTAACATATATACGTCATGAATCAGTTGTCAGTCTCAACACAAACTCCACTAGTGTGGCACCAGTCGCCACACCCCCCCAGGCCCTGGCAGCGAAGACTATGTACATATCCATGCACCTAAGAGGAAACAGTATTTAGAAAAAAAAAAATGTGATAAAAACTGTGAAAAAAAAACTTAAAAAAAAAGTTAAGTGAGTGACAGATCTCAACGCGGTGTGTTAAGTGTTAATTTAATCGCTGTAGCGGCGACGGACTTGATAGAAAGAAAAAAAAAGATTTTTATTTTTTAAAAAATCATCTATATTTAAGTCGGCATAATATACATATAGGTACAAGTTTTTTTTTGTCTTTATTAATGATAAATAGTCAAATGTGTTCTCTATGTTTTACGATTATGGACAGGAATCCAGATTTTTTGACATTACTAATTAAATCGACGAGAAAAAATAATGTTTAAAAACCCTAGACACTAGGTGACTGTTGTACATATTTTTGAGAATTTGAACTAAACTGTGAATTAGAAATGATATTTTTTCTAAAATCATTTTCGACCGGGACGTATGTTAATGTGTGAATAATGTGATTGGAATGAAAAAAAAAAGAAAAAATATAATCTCTTGTAACAACACCACGGTATGCCATGGATGTATGTACCTTTTTTAGTATAAATTTTGTGTTGAGCAACTTATAGATGAATATGATCACAATATATACGCTTTCTAAACACATTCTCTAGTTATATATATTTATATATTTATTACGGCCGGTTTCTATATCATATCTATCCTATACTGTCGTTAAGAGATCTGCTAACGCATTCTAGCAATAGATAAAGTTATTTACATTTTTGTACCTTCGAAATTTTTAAATAGCTGTATTATTTATCAAAAAGTAAATGAAAACTTAAAAAAAAACCATTAATATTAGTTACGGTTAAATATATCTGTAACGTGTTAAATATCTGGCCCGGGAATCGAATTCGGGACCCGAAGCTTTGTAGATAAGGTCAATACCAACGACGTTATGTATTTAGATGCTCTACGAGTCAACGGAAGATAACCCAATATTAACGAAGTATTTTTACACGTGTAATGTTAGTGAATCATGTTAACAATTATATTAATTGCCATTTTTAAGATCTTTATAACATTGTTTTTGTTATAAAGTTTGCAGTATATACTTTTTAGTACAGTCATCAGCAATTAAATGTATACGGAAACAAGTTTCTAACTAATATCAACGCAATACGACGCTAAAGAGTGAAAAGAAGCTTTATTTCAAAATTATGTATTCATCACATTGTTTGATAATTATTTATACTTTTGTTTGTTATCACACGATAAAAATATAATAACTATGAAACAATTTGATACTTATTTAATTTTTTATGAAAGCTTGTTTACACTCTTTGCATCGTATTGTATATTTATTAATAAGAAACTTATCTACGTATACTATTCATTGCTCTTGACTGTACAGCCCTTATAATCGGGTTTTTAATTATGTGGTTAAATCGTAAATTTACATATCATATCTGCTCATTATGTTGTGATCTTATTTATCTTTTAGTGCAATTTTTATTCTGTGCCTCACTATGACGTTATTATTTATTTGTGTAGGCGTCTTATTATATTTTAATGTGTTTTTTTATTATTTACCAGACACGATCTTGCTTTTCGATTATAATATTTTTTGTACCATTTAAAAATCGAAAAGCGAAGTGTGCCAGTATACGTCGAAACGAAAAAAAAAGTTTCTTATTATTATTATTATTAATGTAATAATTGATCTTTGATAATTAATTATTATTAAGCTCACACCGTGCGCAATTTTCGATATAATGTAGGTTTAAAGTGGTTTAGGTCGTTGAAGTGGCAATATCTCTTAAGTAACACTTACAAATTTTCTTTTTTATTGCAATAAATAAAGTTACGTTTCGTATTAACAGAAATTAATCTCATTAATTTTATAAAATAAATTAAAGTTAATATTTCATAAAATTCTAATGATTTTATCGCTCATTTGGTGAAACAGTGACATAAGAGCTTTAGTATTGCGAAAATCGCGCTAGAAGGTATTCTGAAAAACATCGGCAGATGAGTATTTCTGACAATTTAGGCTAGACAGTTGTGTCGTTGTTGCGATTAATGACACTGAATTGTTTTTGTATAGTATATTTTTTCTCATGAACAGCAAATTTCTTATTTATACAATTAGGAGTTATTTTCATTTCAACGACGTTTTGTAGTATCGATATCAATGGCTTTGGTAATGCTTGGGCGTAAGATGTGTGTGTAAATGCTTGTTTGTGTGTGAATGGACAGAATCGCTAGCCAATTGTCACAAATAGTCATATTAACTACCCAATTATAGAAACAATATGTGACCAAGGGATGTCCGCTTTTATTCAATAAGTGTTGCCAGTATGTAAATCTTAAAGGTTTAATTTTCTAGTGTTTACGGATGCGGTAATATTTTATATTGAAACCATTTTAGCGGACTTTTGAAGTGGAGTTCAAATTATGTAAAGTAAATGGGTAGGAAAAGTATATGCAATAATAATAATAAGACTATTTTCAATTATTTGGGTTGTTAAAAAGGATATTCATTGTCGGGTAGTTTATTTCTTCATTACCTCAATATTATTGTATCCGTATTTTTAGGTAACATGACCAAATTGTCTATTTTTTTGCTTCATAACACGGGTCTTAACGCGATATTACTGATGTCTGTTCATATTAACCTACAGATTTTACAAGCACTATTAAATTAACAAAATTTTATTAAAGAGTGCTAAGAACTTATCATTCTCTATTTGTGTCAATGTATGCGGTGTTTGCGAAATTGGACCTTGTTACGTTTGATTAAAAGTTGATTCAATAAAAATGAGCTTATTGTAGGCTACTGGTGAAACAGGCAAGATGTAGGTTGTGATCTATTAAAGTTTATTTGCTGAAGGTAATATGACACTTGTTTGTTCGGCAATACGGTTCAGTGTTGCTCGCTGTGTCTTTGAATTGTTTTTGTAAGTTTTTTTAATATCAATCTATGTAGACTTATTTAAAATACTTTGTTCAACATTATGGTACAGTTTATGTAAAAAGTTTTTTTTTCTACTGAAGACTACAACTCCCAATTCACTTACAGAAACAATTCATATAATTAAACTTATAATTGTTTATATGCACAATAAGTCACTGGTGTGATTGTCGTGAGAATTTGTGGCTGTGGTGCCATAAAAAAAAAGATAAAAATTTGACAAATAATACATTAAAAAAAGTATTAAACTTAAGTAGCGTTTATCGCACTCTCATTATTCTCTGTGCGTATATTTAATGAATTATTGTTGTAATTAATAATAACATTTCAATATTGATGACTAGTAACGTACAAAATCATTTAAAGTTACCAAAATGGTAATTCTTCTAGATTCTGGCAACATAGTTTAACTGTCATACAAGATTGAAATAAACTGTCTATGGTTACAAAATGTGCGCACAGATAATAAAGAGTTATTTTTATATCGATAATTAGCTTATGTTTGTCTCGCTGTGGCTTATAATCGTCACAGCTTTGTCACTTTATTCATAATGTTCTTTGTATGTTAAATTATGTCAGCCTTAACTAAAATATATCGAAAGCGATGGAAACACTTAAAAAATTGTAAATATATAACAATTTATAAGTACTTGAGAAACATTTGGACCGTAATTCGATTTGATCGTTAAACTGCCATTTGAAATATTTTTCGAGTTCACATTTTCAAAAAGTCTTATCGTGTTCAGTGCACTAAAAGTGTACAATTCAATCGTTATACAAAGGCTGACATAAGAATCGTATAATATAACTATAAGATGTATATTACACGTGAAGTAGTGTTACATTATGCATTTAGTGATAAAAACAAACTTTTATGATTAGTGATTAGGTGAAACCCACTCGGTATATTGAATAATTCCAAAGTATCGAGAAATTTGCGGTTTAAAAAAACTTATGTAACAGAGTGAATCTTTGTGGAGGCTGTTAAATCCATAACTATAGTCGGATTCTACACGCTATATTTGTATTGCCAGTTATTTTTGCTAAAACTCCTTAAGTGATTGTAAACATAGCCAATGTTTATCTTTTTTATATTGTTGTCTTAATTTTGTTGTTGTTTGAAAATTATTGAACGTATTTCAGCTACGTGATTTGTACTAAGTTTTATCAACTCGAACTTTACAATCAGCATAGAAACAGTAAATCCTATAAATCTATAAATAAACAAGAATAAACATTATACTTTATTTCATAAAATTGTTTAATATATTTTTTTATTTGAAATAAAGCTCGTTTTCCGTCGTTGTACACCGTATCGTATTTATTTTAAATTGAAAATCGGTGCCTATACATTTTATTGCTTGTGACTGTACACCGTAGATTAGAACTTTTTTTTATAAAATATTTTTTATATTGGATCTGATCAATCTGCTCGAAACTTATTATTTACTTTCTTACTTAATAATTCCGAGTTAAAAACGGGTTAAGTATGATTTACCTCTTACATGTTATAGTATTGAATCATTCAACCAAATAAATAGGTACATCTTTATGTATAAACTTCTGTCCGTGTGTCTGTCACGGTCTGTGTTTGTCGTTGAACTCTTAGACGTAATGTGATGATAGTTTTTATGGGTTTTAAGTGCATTCGAGGAAATTTACATTCACAATTCAATCATAAAGAAAACGTTTTGTGTTATGCTGCAAAATTACATCTACCTACGTTACTAGTATCGTATGAATATCATTACAACCGGTATAGATGTCCACAAATTATAGGATTACTATTCGCAGATTAATAATTACATTTTTTTTTTCAATCTAGACTACTGTAACTGAAAAAGTTACTGCACTCATAAATTACACTTTGTGTTATTACTGAAGTAAATCATGTTGTAATCTGTATAATGAATATTTTATGAATGTATTATTAATACGAATTAGTAATATTTTACAATCAACATGTAAGGTGTTTAAAGCTGTACATATGACGGCTAATTCTGGTGATATACGATTATATTTAAACTGTCATCGTTTTATCAACGTTTAGACACTTAGTACAAATCATTGTGATGAAATACAATAATAACGTGTCAAGGGAATTGCGATATCAAAAACTATTACATTCATCCACGTCTTAAGCTAATAGCACTGATAATGTTTTGATTTTGTTTGAACATTTCATAATATAGATTTTGTAGGGATGTAGGATTATGCGCTTATGTGAAATTTAATTGATTTTTTTTTATATTAACTTTTTGTTGTTAAACTAACTATCGGCCATGCAGTTTCAGTGATCATTCATATAAAATAATTTCATGATTCCAAATCTCTGACCAAAATAGGTCCTGGTGTTTTTAGGTTGTTTATTCTGGACGTATTTAAACTGTAGCCCTGTGATGGAAACTTGAATATGATCAATAAGTAATGAAAATTTGAGGAAATCATTATAAATTTGCATGTTTCTAAAATGTTGTTATACATTAGTTAATGATATATTTGAGAGCATATACTTTTTTGTACCAAGAATTCAACAACAGTTAGGTATATTAAAATAAAAAAAATACAAATATTGATAACACTAAAGCTCGTCAATAACTACCGAATAAAGGAATCAGTTGACAATCAAAATAGTCAAAAAATGTCTGTTTTACCCTATTTATGTATAGATTAAACGTCATAAAAACAATTGAACTGGCATACATTTAAATATACGTCTGTTCTGTATGCATTTTACATTTACTTTTCTTATCGCGAAATTACTATCAACTCCCAAAACAGTTGTGACATGATTATGAAACAGTCTCATGATTAAATTTATGAAAAATAAAACCGTTTTATATTTTATTTGCATCGTATTTTATATTAAAACAGAAAAAATGTCATAATATACTTTTCGTTTCTCGAGATTGTACTCTGACACTGCATGGTCGATTGAAAGGGAATAACTAGCCATACATAGTGAGTTAAATAGTTTTATGAGCTAGAAACGATTATTTTCATACTTGTGATTGGTTTTAATTTGAAAGCAGAGTAATGTCAGTGTAATTTTATTTTTTTGATTCATTGTTGCCAGAAACAAAATTGTTTCATTGTTTAGTTTAAAAAGTGTACAAAAAACGTGTGCAAGTTGTAATAGCTGAATTATATATTTATTAATTTCTGTCTTATCACAATAAAACGTTCCTTGATTGTTTTAGTACGGATAATATGTTATTAGTAAAATTGTATTTTGTTATGCAGACTAGAAACAATAATAGGAAAAAATACATACATAGTTCCTTGGACATCGAGATTTGGACGTTAATTCGTATGTTACAAGACCAATATTACATTACATTGACTTCACTGATATAAATATATACCTAAAATACGTTATAAATACATTCAATCATTTAGACAATTTTTCAAGAAATTAATATCTGCGCAAGAGGGCTATTAAGCGTTTGGTAATACTTTAAAAAAAATAAATCATTAAATGAGTCTAAAAAGTGTATTCGTATGTTTTTTACGTGTTGTACGTGGCACCGACGACAGGGAATGCTGTAATAGGTCTATGAGTGTATAACGTTATTATTTATTCATATCAACCATGTTTTAAAACATTGAGGCGTAGACTTAAGATAAAAAAAAGCTTAAAACGGTTGATTCTTTTTGTAAGAATCTTAAATTAAAACATGGCGTTATTGCATAATAATTTGTGTGTTGATCACACGAGTTGTGCAAGCATTATCTCTTTATCTTATCTCTGTCGGTGAGTGTGGAAAATAGTTCTATAAAATTACTGATCATATTACTGAATGTAAAAAGTTTTTGATAGTTAAAGGATGGATGAAATAAGTCTAAGAATCTCTTAAGATCTTTCAATTAATGAAGCCAAGTAATGGAATATTGGTCGTAGTGTCATATACCTGCTGTGCTTCTATTTTTTTAATATTTAGCGGGAATCTTTGTGTGTGTATGCAACACGAAAGCTTACCCATAGATATTAATAAAATAAACGCATCACAAAGTCTTGTTTGTGATTCAATAAATAGATAAATTTTACAGAATTCCCAAAAAGTCAAATCTTATTTTTTGTTGTATCTAGCTTAATATGTTAAACACACGCAGGGCTGGTTTTATAAATTAAGTATATGGCGTTTTATAAAATATTTTTAAGTCGGGCAACACTACTTGCAATCAAAATTTAATAGTCTATGGTCTAAAACCAGCCCTGATTTTCTTGACTTTTCGGGCATTATTACTACAAGTTTTATTTAATATTTATAATAGCGCAATTTGTTGGAGGACATTTTAGATATTTAAAAAAACACTATTCAAAGATTCAAATGTAAAGATATTTATAGTTTACATGGTATAATCATATTTATTTTGGCTATTTTTTTCATTGTAAATTTTGAGATGTAAAGCTTTTTAAGCATTTTGAAGCTACATAACTATATTGGTTTAATGTTCTCGTGTTTGAGCGCTTGAATTGTTAAAATGGACACATGTTGGCGAGTTCCCGCCATATTTGCAAATACAGACTATGTCGAAAGAGTCGCCAGTGTTAGTTAGTCTGTGTTATATTTGAACAATTTAAACGTATTAAAACGATAACGCATAGTATTGTATTGTTATATTATTGATGGCTACAGTGTGATCTATAAAATTCCCCTTTTATATTCCAGTCAGTGGGTAGAAACAAGAAACTGTCTCAAAAAATACCAAAAAAGTTAAATAAAGGATTTCATACCGAGTTTTAGTTTTAATTTTTGAACCTTTTTTTAAATTGTAGATATATAAAATTCTTCTATTCGTGCATATGTCACTAGTGTTCAATATTGTTGCTCAGATTTTAATAATTTTTAGTGGTTGTGACAATTATTTAGATTCAAAGTTCGATCCGATAGAAAATGTTTTTATCGCGAGTCGCGCGTCTGTCTCGGATGTTTGATGTTTGGCCTAATAAACTCAAGACTTACGGCCGGTTTCTGAAAAATTTACTAGTAAACTGTCATATCTATTGTCAAACGTCAAACGTGAATCGTATGTCAAATGTGGATATGTTTACTGATTTATTATTG
>DWJN01004945.1:0-11918 GCA_018248895.1 Carystus phorcus
CTACTGAACCGAATTAAAAAAATCCTTCGCCACTATAATTCTATATTATTCCTTCTTAACAGGCAACTTCCGTTATAGATGTAGCTGTTAGAAGTTAAGTTACTGAACTTCAACTGCGAGGTCAGCTACTAAATAAAAAGTGGCTCTGGGGCTTAAGGGTCATAAATGAGTACAAAATAACCTCCCCTGATCGGTACACCCAACAACTACAACGAGCTAATGTCGCATGTCCTTTTGAAAGTCGCTAAGTTCGTACCATTTTAATCTCGATGATACTCATGCATGGTATAAGGTATTTTACTCGCCTGAAAAACTACTAACCGCTTTCCGGAATCAACAGTGAGATGTTCCTTTACGTGTTTCAATCGCAGCCAGAAATAAAGCTACAAGTTCAAGTTAAATTAATTTAAAACAGACAGCTGTTGTTGCTAACGCTGAGTAGAGCAAAAATGTTTTATAAGATTTACTCTCATGTAAGAAATAACATGTATTAGTACTTACTTTATACGAAATATCACTTTATGTATACATATCATGGAATGCAATCGGTTTAGTTTTACTATTTATCATATATAAGAAATAAGAAGGAACAACAAAATTATACTTAGTCGCCAGTATCGCAACAGATAGGGGCCGATGGAGACGATTCACTCGTCCCACACTTGCATCCCACCATAACCACGATCTTCAGACATGAAGGACCGACCAGAGAGAGATAAAGAAATAAATAAATAGTGAGAACCTACTTCCTTTTGAACAGATCATTACGTGTACTCCTATAGTCTACTCCTTTGTCGGCTATTTACATAAAAAGTTTATTGCACCTTTATTACTAAATACTGGTTAACACTTAAGATTAACCTCAAGGGCAGTATGATAAGATAACAATAACTGTGATCGTAAACATTGACACCGATGGCTCTCATTCAATTTCCAATATTCCCTAGATCATCTGAACCCTTAAATTTTGAGAATCAAGTTCTCTAAAAACCGTATTGCATACTCTTAAAGATAAGTAACTTTTCAATCGATCAATCCGTATATTAGGTAAGTGGTAGATTTAAAAACATTTGGGCATTTAAATCGCTAAGGAAAGGAAAATGATGATGAAAAAGTTTAGAAAATGGTGATTTTAAAATAACTCATAAAACACTTTTTTTTAATAAGTTGAAGTTATATTTCATGTCGCACTTGGAATAGTTAAGTGTATTTTTTAAATTACTTCCGGTCATATTAAAAAAGGCCATAATAACAAAACATCACTTTTTTGAGGAAATAGTCCGACTAATGTCTTGTCAATCTTCAATTAATACATAAAAACCTTCAAGGCAGTGGGCTGTCAATGTCAGATAAGTTATTGTCAGGTGTTTTTTAAATTGTTTGAAATTTAGATATTTTGCATGTTTTAGTCTCCGAGATCTAATCTATCTCAGTACGAAAATGAGTCAAAATTAATTCAGTAAAACGGCACTTTCGCTTTTAAAATCTTTAGGATTATATACAACACATGAAGACAAGAAAGAAACAAGATTTAGCATGTTACCGTGCCCGCAGTTCGTTAACTCTTTTGTTCTCTTAGAACCGAGCCAGGCTATGTGCGCTTTCATTTTTAATCAGTAGTCCCCCTTAATAATATTTCTTGTACTTCAACATCAGAATAATCAGAAATAATCTTAGATTATTGACCACGCCTTCAAATCAAATTAAATATTATCTATTTATACCCGAATATCAGCGATATCATACCTCACAAATTATTGACTGGTTAATCTGTCTGCAAAGGTGATTAAATAATAAAAATGTCTGGTCCAGGAATCATAATTATCGTTTAATTCGATTGATATAAACCGAAAGATTAGTACTTAATATAACTAGAAACACCCGCGGTATCTTTTGCATAGATTTTAAAGTTAAATAGCAAGTCAGTAAACATGCGTGGATTAAAATAATCTCAAGTGTTAAAATATTCGTTATACTGATTTGACCCCAACATACTTTTATTTTTTGTATATACATATATTATATTCTATCCTCTCTGCAAATATTACACAATAGGTACGGCGCCATTTGTTTCACATTGTCTATTAGTTTTTTTATAAATTTTATGTTTACCTATTATATTGTTTTAGATAAGTGTTTTCCAAGTCAATTGCAGCATGTTAACAAAATCACTGAAATCATCATTCTTCCTCAAAATAAAATCTCCATGACAACTTGTATATTCTGCAGGAACATTATAAATTTTCTAAATCTAAAATATATTCTGTGATGGCCGAAAAATACAACAAACAAAATTAATAAAAAAATTACCCTGTATCGATAACTAACCTACATTAAAATTTAAAAAAAAAATTCAATTTGCCGATTTATTATTAAAACATATTTTAACTCGTTTTTATTTCTTACGATTTTTATTGTTACCAATTTCATTATTTGCTTTGTACAAGCATTTTATCTTTCAGCTTTCGATGATAAGGCGATCGATTGAACGTTAATAAAGCTCTGTTACACGACATTGTTCAGTCTTTTGTGGTATTGTTATGAAACATGTTACACATTGAATATTATAAAAAATGATTCCTATTAATTATTGCTGTTTTATATGTGTCTCAGTAATTTTAGTTCTCACATCTGCTTACGGTGAGTAATAATTCATTAATAATCTGCTATCTATATCTTATAAATAGAAATAAAATTTCAAACGTTAACCTACTTCATCGGGTATACTATTAACACTCCGGCGACAAAAATAAAAAACAAGAATTAAATACCACTATAAGCATAAAAACTGGCCATATTTTTGTATGATTCAGGCTCTTTGACTTTAAATATTTAATCTTTTAACCCTTATCATGATTTTTTTTCGAGCAACATAACAATGAGACTACGATAAGAAAGGTATTCGGATCGCGTAATAATTCACTAATGAATACTTTTACAGCTCTAATACAATTGAAACACTATAATTATAACGAACATTACTTATATTCACGGTAGGTAAATAGACACTTAACTGTTATACAGCGTGAAAAAATTTATACATTTGTTTTATAGTATAACCGACCTACGATGAGCGGCCCCTTCAAGTAAGTAAGTAGTTAACATCAATAAAACCTGATGAATCACAGTTTTACAAGGAAGAATGAAAGAACTTTCGAGCCCCCATCTATTCTATCAAGTCATAAGCTAGGTAGGTGGCGTAACGAAATCACAATAATTTCAGTAATTGAGGCTTAATAATATTGATGACATTATCGTTACGCACAACTTTATTTCAAAACATTGGGGACAATTTTTGTTTCTTCTTACTAGATCTTAGTCTGTCCACATACAATTGCAAGCTCCCATGCGGCCAAAAAGTAGTTTAGTTCAACAGGGTCCACCTTAGGCAGCGGAGGTTAGCTTGAACCAAACCTTACACCTAAAAACTATAATCATATAACTGTTATAAACATGTCCTTAATTACTTACAGCGGAAGATCTACGATGTTACGTTTGTATAGATTGCGATACAGTTGACGAGTCTCAACAGCAAACTTGCGCTAGACCAGACGGTCCATCAACAGACGTGCCACCAACAGAAGAACCCACAACAGATGAAACATCTACAGATGAGACAGTAACAGCAACAGTTTCACCGTCAACCGACGCAACAGAAACAAACTCACCAACAGAAACAGAGGCTCCAACAACAGAATTCCAAGTAACAGATATACCTACTACCAGCACTTCGACACCAGACATTATAGTAACCGGTTCTTTACCAACAATAGCACCCACAAATGCGCCAGCAACAGATACCACGACTGAAGCATCAACGACTGACGCATCGACGACTGATGCATTAACGACTAACTTATCTACGACAGACGCATTGACGACAGATGCTTCAACAACAAATGATCAGGAGATAGATGCAACAACTACAGAAGTGTCAGCAACAAACGCTCCGGGGACAGAAGTTTCAACAACAGACATTTCAACAACAACGGACGCTTCTATAATAGACGAATTAACAACAGAGGTAACAACAACAAACGATCCTGCGATCGATGCTTCGACAACAGACGTGCCAATTACAAATACTCTAATGACGGATGTATCAACGACAGATATCTCTTCAACAAATGATCTTCCAATGGAAATATCAACTACAGACATTTCTTCAACAAATGATCTTACGACGGAAGCATCCACGACAGACGTCTCTTCAACAAATGATCTTATGACAGAATTATCAACGACAGATGTCTCTTCTACAAATGATCTTACGACGGAATTATCAACGACAGATAACTTATCAACAAATGATTTTATTACGGAAACATCAACAACAGAAGTACCAGCGATAAATACCATAGTACCAGAGCAAATAGTGGAAAACGCACCCGTAGAAAATAATATTGAAAAACAACAAATAGGTCAGCGGGAGCCTGTGTACAAAGTAGAGGTGAGTTTGTTTTTCCACATAATTAATTAGTACTAGTACAGAATTAACAATAATATTATGGACGCTGATCGATAGCAATGAAATTTCTGTAAAAATTGTAAGAATATACATTCTAAGGATTAATATAATTTATCAGAGGGCGCTTCGTGGAGCGCTCAATTTAATCAGGCTGTAGAAAGCATTGTTTCCAACTCAATTTTTTGCGCGCAAAATTTCACGCAAACGTCCCAATCATGCTTGAGTTCTCGTCTCCTTAAAATTCACTTATGTATGTCGTAATCTTCGACATTTTATACGTACCTATTTATCTTGAACTGTTTATGAGATGTTTTTCAGAAGTATACTAGTGTATCATGTTTATGTACTCGTATCGTGTCATATTTCCCATGAACACGAATAACTTATTTTACAATTTTGCTTTACCTTCTTCTCATATGTAGTATGATCCTTCTTTATAATTCACTCTACGATACTAATAAGCTGAATAAGCTCTTTTTAGTGTTACTACAGGTTGCATCAATTTAGCCTACATCTGCCAATGTTCTAAAATTTTATTTATATATAAATGTTTTTAATTTTCAGATGTTGGACAATGGAAGATCAAAAAGATATCTCTTGAGAACTCTCAGAGAAATCAAAAGCGGCGAAACGTCTGGAACTCGATGCGTTGTTACTTCTTTTGTAGGTAAGGACAAATTTAAAATAATAGGACACGATGCGTATTTTACTCATTATTTTAATAGAGAAATAAATGTGTTTGACCAAAACAGAAACCTTTCCAGACATCGAAAAACCCGCCATACGTTTATATAACTTGTGCCAAAGTTTATGGCCCTTCTACGATTAAACCTCGTGCAAAAAGAATACATGCAAAGTATATAGGTATATATAGGTTGTGGGAAACGCATCTCTCCACTCACGAGTTTTATCATTTGATTCGGCGTTTTAATTTGTTATTAATAAATATGTGAATTAATAGAAAAAAGTGTGAATAAGTTATGGTTCCCGATAAAAACTGCAAATTATTGGTTTTTGGGTCAATCAATATTTTTAGTTTCTTAAAAAAAACAAACAAGCTTACCACTAGTCAGTTTGGACAGACCGACTTTAGTTCGGCGCTTCAAATCATTGTATTGTCTAGATATCTATTGTCTATCGATATCTTGTCAATACTATCGAGACCCTCAATCACGTAAAAAAACAATCGATACTATTCGCTGATACCTACGATTGACTATCGATAGTAATTTTAGTATCCAAAGTGTTGACCTCTTTTACAGTCCAACATAAAATTATTGATACTATCGATAGTGTCGATACTATTGTTACGTCACAATATAGTCCTATCGATTGTAAGGCATCATAAGTACTTAGCTAAGCTTATAGATGTAGTATTTAAAGGTATGATAATAGATTTATTTCTCGTAATAGGGCAAGACAAATGTGTACTAGCGCTATGGTTATGCTTATTTCAATACTAAAATATTTTTTCCAGAAAACAATAGAACAAAAGTAGTACGGGGCTGCTCCTTCGCGTCTGGTAACTCTAACGATCGTTGTCGAGAAGTCATTGGCGGAAATTTTTCGGGTGATGTAAAAAGATGTGACATTTGCCAAGGGAATTTGTGCAATTCGGCCGCCATATCAGGAATTGCCTTGGCGCCTTTGCTAATAGCCATATTATTAAGCATGTAATTTAATATTATAATAATGTTAAGTATTAATTTATTTATTTAATAACGTCTCGTTAAATGTCTTGTTTCATGTACATTTCATCACATCGTAACTACTTTTATATGAAAGTTTTCATATGGGAAGATTTAAATATGTATTAAAAAGCACACTCATTCCACCAACAAAATTTTACTTTACCAACCATTTGGCTACAAATCAACCACCTATAAGCAATATTTTCTCGCTGTGGGGTTTTGATACGTGCAAACGGACACTTCAGACAGTGTGATAGTTAATAACATTTAGTTATTATGTACGTAAGAACATAATTAAGAAATATTGTATTAATAAATACTTTGCAGTAATAATATGGATTTTACTTATTTTTCTTTAAGCAATAGTTTTACGAAAATTAGCCCTAGAATGATTATAACGTAATTTATTTTAACGATAATTTGTAAGTTCAAAAGAAATTTTGTAAATAAAGACGACTCATTTAGAACGACTATTGTATAATAACTACACTATTCTACAATTATACACTACAATATAATAAAAAATTCCAGTATGGTAGAGTTATATTTTTAGAATTTTAGTAATTTATGAAATACTGAATCATTAGTACAATAGACATACATATTATACTCACGCCTTATTCACTTTGGGGTAGGCAGAGACCACTTTCTTCCTTAAGCTACGAATGTGACATATTTCTCTCGCTTCATCAACTTTCATCACTCTTTTCATACATGCCTTTCATAATTTTTATCTCATGTACAATAGACTTGATTTAGATATTATATGAATAATGATCTTAGGTTTATAAATATATCATCAATCATAGTAGTTACAGAGACATCAAAGAGAATGAGAATATCTAATTAAAGGTACCCAACTAGTTAGGCGCGTCACCGCTATAAAAAGATTTTGGTAAACAATCATGATGACCTTTAGAAGAATTTTCCTCGCTTATCCGACTAATATTATGAATTTTGACTTTAATTGTTAAGCTTTATTTTATGAGCTTGAAATGTCGTATATCTTCATATAGTTAAGAGTACAAACAAGGACATAATTACATAGTAGATATTCATTTGTATTTGTATTAGATACGTATCTATAATGAAGAAAAGGTACAAAAATATTTCTGGCTACGAAATTAACATCTTTGATAGCTACCTCAAAGTTATCAGAAGCGATAATAAATTAACAAGACGACCCGTTGATCAGCCATCATGAAGTTGAAAAACCGACATTAAGTATACCTAACTATAATAATAATTATTATTGTATTACCATCTGAGTAACATTTCGATCTGAATCGTCGCTAAGTGACTAGACCTGCCGTGTAGAAAGCTACGAAGAAACGGAAATTATTTTGTATAAAAATATTCAAACACAGTAAATGTAGCAACCAAATTGTTGAATAACTACAATTGTACTTCGTTCTAAACTAGACATAATTGAATGATTGTTACCATTATTACACTTTGTAACGTTTTTCTTAATTAATTTTTCGACCATTATCCAAACAAAACATTTATGCGTCACAGAACCGTTCCGATTTGGTCCGCTGAGTGCATAACTTCAGGGTCAATAGAGCATATTGAATCTACTGATTTACGAACAATAACGATAACCTATCTGTATATAATATTTGGACCAGAAACAAACGGTCTCAGCCGATAGTCACGAGGTAGGAAACAAGATGAAATTCATTGCTGTGTTGATCGCCATTGCTTCTGTTCTCGGCCTTCATAGTCTTGCTGAATCGGGTAATGATATTTAACTTTTTCTTTCTTTTTTTATGTTGTGTTATTGTATCCTAATTGAATAATTTTATACCATTCAAGATCACCTTGATCATGAATAATAGACATAAAAAAACAAGTCAATTATTATACAATTCTAAACTTGATACTATTGGTAGGTTTTTAAGTTACAATATGCTACAAATTTTGCTTCATATTGGAGTAGCCCAGTATGCTAACCTTGATCCCCTGCCGACAGTCCAGGTATCGTAGGAAGCCACAGAAACCGGTCCACCAGCAGCCACAAATTCTCACATCATTGTTCCTTTATTTTCTTATTGAACATTCCGAATAAATTAGGTATATAATCATAATCCATCATGCTTAGTCTACGTCTTTAAACACCTTTACCAAAACGTAACTAAACGTTTCTATACATGAGTGAATAATGTGTTCTTAATTTAGATCAACCTCGAGCTAAGGAAGATGTTAAAAACGATCAACAACCACTGGCTGAGGAAGACCGTTTCGGATTTAATCAAGCGATGGCTTCTGCTAACGCCCAAGCTTCCAGACCATTGATACGGCCAGCAAATCCGGTGCCTATCAATATGATTGAATGTTACGCATGCACTGATTGTCCGAAAGTGCTAGCAAACACAACTTCGAAGCTGTGTCCTTATACGTTGGATCCGACAAAGAAAAGCAAATGTGTGGTTTATGTAGAACAATACAAACGTAAGTATCACTAATAAACATGTTGATTTAAGTTAGAGACAGTGGGGTAGTTATCGGAGGGCTGAACGAGGCAGACTTCGGACTCTGACTTTGTATCTAAGACGTATTCGGAACACCACGAATAGACGATTTTAAATAGTTCAATTGAGACTCTAGCTTATTTTTTGCATTTGATTGTCCAGTTACGCCACTGATCTCTTGAGATATAGTTCGCTTAAATAGATATGACAGCAAACTTAGTGGTAATTGTTAACCCGCGGCCATAGACATATGTAACACCATTACATGCAGAAGACATTAAAAAGTCTTAAAAATATTTAATAACATTATTAGAAGGAGGACCTTGGAAACTAGATCAATAACTAAACTTGGTGAAGTAGTTACAACAAATGTAATTTAATGGCGATACTTCCAGCTGTAACCATCAACTGAGACCTTGCGCCTGAGATAGACCGTTGCAGCACGATAATTTAGGTTCTTCCCTTCGTTTAATTATATTATTATTTATTAAACGATTCATAATAAATTATTATACAACATAGTTATTACAAATAATTCACACAGCATTATTTTTAATACATCTTAAGAGTTCATAAAGGTTACAAAAAGTACATACCAATATCGCACATCCACAAATATTTGCTAATGCACTTTATAAGGCGTTTGACTAAATGTGATATGTATTCGTGGAATAGGGTTATTCTACCAATAAAGCCAATTGGTGTAGCCGTGTTTGGTAAAAAAGTTGGTGATTGGACTAAGATGGGATTTAAAATATAAAATGGATACGACTGAGGAAGTGAAGACTGAGAAGTCAATGTAAATTATCACTCCAGTTCGTAATTAGATACCTTTCAACAGACTGGGAACACACTGCATGATAATACGCCTTGCTTAGAGTTGAACCTGCGTAGGAAACATTTTCATCTATATAACAAAGTCGTGTTAGTTACACCATTTATAACTCAAGCACGGCGGGACTAATTTTTATGATTTTAGTGGTTTTGGGTTTGTCAATACAAAAATCATTCAAAATACGATAGGTTAAGTTAATTAAGTTTATCATTCTATGCTGTTTACTCATAAAGAAAGTATGTGTCTTTGTACCAACCGTACTGTATTTCAAAACAGCGTATAATTAGAATTATTCTATTACAGTAATGATGAAGAATATTATCCTACTAATATTATAAATGCGAAAGTTTGTATGTTTGTTTGTTACTCCCTCACGCAAAAACTGCCGAACCGATTTTCATGAAATTTGGCACACACATAGAGGGTAACTTGGATTAACACAAAGGGTAGTTTTTATACCGGAAATCCCGCGGCATCGGAATTTACACAGGCAAACCCCCTACGGGTATAGGTATAGCTTCTAAACAAACATATTAATATAAAACTAACAAGTCTCTTCCCGGAAATCCCGCGGGATCGGGAGTTACGCGAACGAAGTCGCGGGCGGCCACTAGTATTACTATACTATAACTTATTTCAGATATGAAAAAACCATGGTATATTCGAGGCTGTTCTTCTGAAAGAGGTACCTGCGCCGACATTCGCCAAGCTCACGCTTCTCACACTGACATCGTAAAGTTACTCAACTGTCACGAGTGCGAAGGAGACAGATGCAACACGAACAGCGCTTCTCTTTCTCTCATCGATGTAACTATGGCGTTCTTTGCCATGGTGGTCACACCAGTCGTTGCGAAATACACACTGGCGTAGTTGTGCAACAAGTGAAACGCCTTGACTTCGCTTGAATGTACTCTAGGACTGAGCGATCAAACGATGTACCAAAGTTTTTTAAAGCAAGAGTCTCATTACTTCATTATTTTGAATGATATTAAAACGATTTCCTACATATATTTACTTTCAATACTCTGAATCCTAAGGATAGAAATGTTTAAATTGTATATATAAGCCTGTTTTATCTTGGTGATAAATTATTTAAGGTGTATATAGCGATGGTCATCCCCAATGTATCGATGAAATGTCATAAGTAATTCGTGATACAGAACGATTTCGAAGTTCTTTAATAATCTCAAAGAATCCGCAAGGGAAATTATATATATTATATGTGTATACTTTATGTTCATGTCCATTTTAGCCAATATGGCTAGGGAATAAAAGAATATAGGTTCCTATCTTGAACACGTGAACGGTTTAAAACGAAAGTAATTATTGCGAAAGTGACGACAGAGCATGCGTTAAATGCCTACCAATAATGAAACTTATTCTATCGGGTCGGGTCAATGACATCTACGCGTAATAAAATTAATGTATTGAGGGCTGGCAACTGTCCATTTACACGAAAAAGTTCGATGTCAGCTGCGCCCAATGCTCTAATAATACAGCAAATAGTTAAGTCTATATTTTTTCACCCACCCTATTCCATAAATTTGTAGGCAAGAAGATATATTAACTTTATTTATCTTTAGACCAATAAGTATCGAAACAGAAGTAGGTCTAAATGCTAATAGCATTTATTTATTCAACCATAATTTAAGAATAACCATAAGATATATTTCTGTTTATTTTATATGGTTATCTAACTCATCGAAAAGTACAGTCATGTTTATTTATTTATTTGCACCAACAAAGTGTATGTACACTATTATAATAATATAATAAAGAAGCCCTAATATTAGGTGAGTGTCACCTCAATTTCAGGTGCAAACATCATGAATAGCAAATAAATAACAGAGCATTATCACAGAATGCATTAAACGTATTAGTAGGAGCAGTTTATATATTTTAGATTTTATTGAAATAGTAGATAATAAATTAAAAATATACAATATTAATATATTTCGTTATAAACAAAATTTAATTGACCTTAATGTCAAAAATCAATGTTAAAAAGAATAATAATAATAATTCTGAATTCCCGACTTGAAGTCGAGTTCAAAATTTATCTTCTCTATATAATAATGATGATATTAAAGAATTACTAAAATTTACAATCCTGAATTTATTATTATACAATTAGGTTTTAGAATTAATACTTTTATATTTTTTAATTTTCATTTGTAACTGTTACGAACCTACGATTGTGCATTTAAACCACTTCGCGCCGTGGACTTGTCGACTCGTTATCAATCTAGGCAAAACCTGTACCGATCTAGAAAACAAGTGTGAAATAGACGATTGACAAGTATGTGAACGTTTTCGCACGCTCATTCGCTCATAGTCTTGCATGAACACCGTAAATAAACTTTCGATGACAAATTATAATATAAGTAGTGTGAAATATAATCACGTCATCGTTCTTTAATTCATTTAAACTTTATTTAACCATACTATAT
>DWJN01004946.1:0-11916 GCA_018248895.1 Carystus phorcus
CCCCGCCCCCGCGGCGCCGCTGCCGCGCACCAAGCCGCAACCGCGCACCAAGGTAGACCCCCTCTACGCGAACTCTTGACTGCTCCGATCGACGGCCACGATCCACTCGCCGACCGGTGATACGTTATAACCACCCACGTCACAATCGATGGTGCACACGTTCGCTGAATAAACGATGAATTCAATTACACCGTCATCGCGGCGCGGTGTATACGTCGTACGATCTGTACCCCTTTTTCGAAATCCTATACAAGTAATACAGACATATGGTTTCACGTACTAATCGATAGTATTGCAGTCGCCAACTATTGTGTTAGCTGGAAGGTGAGAGAGTATGTCCGGGGTCGCGGATGGGGTGTAACGTGTGTGGTGTGGTGGCAGGAGGCGGCGGCGCGCGCGCACACGGCGGCGCGGCAGCTGCCCGAGGGCAGGTAGGGGCCCGCCGGCCCGCGCCGCGCCGCACGCCGCATGCCGCACGCCGCACGCCGCACGCCGCCAGGGACAGCCGCCGTGTACAGTCGTCGGTAGATAAAACTATTTAATGTTTATTCGTTAGGTATTACGGTAGTGTACGTATTATTATTTATCCCGAATGGGTCGCACTCGCGCTCGGGGCGAGCCTCGCGGCCGTCGACGTTAGTGAGTATCCGTTGTAAATATAGTCGCAGGCGCGCCGCGGCCGTCACGGGTCGGACGCTCGGACCGGTGACGAACGTTAACCGGATTTTACTTCTCGTTTTCGCTAACACTTATCAGTGGATGCTTATGTTTGTTTTGTTGGCTTTCCAAATATCAGTGTGATTTCCTTTATTATAGAGAATATGTAATAGTTATGAAATGTTGTAAACGATTTGAAGTCTGCGAGACGAAGGGCGACGGTCGTATAGATCGTTATCGTTATAGCGTGAGAGGAGTCACCTAATGTTTTCATTGTCGTAAACTTTTGTACATGCTTCCCACACTGCGTTGTTCTAGAGACGTTAATGAAGACCAATTACAGTATTGTCATACTTTTTTATGAGATTATTTATTGCGTATATTGATTAGAAATAATTTATGATAAATATATTTTTGTAATTGCTACGATGCATTGCTAATGTTACCTTGACTCCTCTCATTTTAAGGCAGATGACCAGCTACTTACAATCAGATTGTCACTCGCTACACAGAAGAAGTGCTTATTAGTTTGATCATTATACTCCAACATTACAAAATGTTTGTATGTACCCTAATTAAATTCTATGATATTTAAATTAATTGTTTTTTATTTCATTAAACTTTTAAATTTTATTAACAATAAACTCTTTGCAATTTACCCTTTGTTCCTATTTCGAGTTTATTTCTGTAGCTAAATAGTACAATGAAGTATAGAGTTTAACATATTCCTTTTTCCGTTAACGCTTCAATTCAAATATTGATTGTATTGCCCAGATTTTCAATTACTTGTACCTAGGTTATTTCAAAAAAGAACAAAAGAAATTTTGTTTTCTCGAATTTGTTCGAATTATCTTATACAGTTTACTGCTTACGAAACATGATTATGCCTGCCTGACTGCAAACTACATGGAAAAACATAGACAAAAATAATGTCATTAATAAATCACAATCCATGGTGTTCTATGTAGATAGCCGACAGACGATCAGGCGAGCCTCCGAAGGACATCCGACACCAGCAGTATTAACAATGCAAAACTAGATTAAATAAATCTATTAGGTAGTTATAAATATGTGGCTGTACGGAACCGATTTTTTATTGAGAGTGAATTAATGAAGTAATTAATTATGTTAATGCTCATATTCACTACAGAGTACTAGTGACTTCAAAGCGACAAAAATTTCAGACACAATGACTTCTGCTGAGCAAACTTATCACTGATGTGTTGCGGCCAAGAAAGAAGAGAATAACATTAGATTGATAGATACATTTATATAAATTATTGGTAATATAATCCTTACGTAAAGCCCTACCAGCCTACCAGTAAGCAGGCCGATTTCTGTTGCATTCAACGACGATGGACTGCCGGCATGGGATTGGAATCTGTGTTCTAGGCCGCTCCAATATGACCAATATTATACTATACTATTTCAAGGTAGCGCCACAAAATGGATTCCGTTTATATGTTACAGAAAATACCTATAAAATAGCCAAATCAAACACTAAGTAATCAATATTGGTATATAAATGATTTTTGAGAAAAACTGCAGCAAAAACATTTATTTTATATAATTTTTGTCTGTTTGTTTCCATTAATCCTAAATACGGATCAACCTATTTAGATCCGGCTTCACGAATTTTTCAGAGGACGGTTAGGGTAACCATATTCAGTGCTTCATTTATATTAGTAAGCTTATAAACGAAAAAAATGCGTAAATCGGGTTTTAACAGTTTTGCGTCACACATTGTTAAAGTATAGGAGGAGTTCGAGGCGGAGTGACGTTACTGGAGTTACTGGCGGTTAAGAATCCCACTGCTGCCGGATTTATACATATATCAATTTATACTACCTACAAATTATCTAATGTGGATAAAAGAACTCTAAGAAAAAGTATAAATATTTTTATGAAATTATAATGCAGTTCTTGTCTTAGTAACATTCAATAATAAAACAACTAATACAAGAGTTATGATGAATAATACTGTCTGTAAAATTATCCGCTTGTAACCCAATATCGGAAGTTACTAAGAGATGGCGCTGCCAAGATTCAAAATGAAAATGTTCTATAAATGTGTCCTCAATAGTTCCGTGTCAATAGTCTATAGTTAACATGACACATTTGAAATTATTTTAGTGACATTGACAATGACAAATAAAAGAGTGACTTACTTTGACTGATTGTTATTCGTGAAATTTAATGTGAACTAGTTTGTGATATTTGTAATTTGGTTGAAAAAACGACGAGCAAATAAAGCTCGAGAGAATTGAAGCTTATTCTGACAGATGGTTCTGTTAAATATTTTTTGAAATTTAAATTGGCTCTAATAAAGGGTTATTAAAAGTAAAATATAGATATAGAGGCCGGTGTAAGAAAACAGCTCGTAAAGTCGTAACGTTCGTTGACTTCATGACGGTATTTTGCGCGGGAAGTTGTACTTGAATGTTAAATTGTTAAAAAAGAAAAATTTTATTACATTGACCGGCTTACGACCTTGTTTTTCACGTATTGTAACAATGAGTGATGCACTATCACATTTGGTGGTTGATGGGAACGAGGTATTAGAGCTGAAGTTAGGTAAGTTTACATGTCTGATTCGATACTTGAAATACTGGCAAATATTTATGTTAACTATTCTTGAACATTCATTTTATTAAGAACGATATATGTACGATGTGATGTACCGGCATAACAATAGACAGTGCTTTACAGTGAAGTCTGTCGATGATATTGAAAACGATGAGACCAGTTTCGGCCCTGAAATGTGCCACCAGGTGTTTGGAGAAAATGAGAACATCTTTGGCTATACAGATTTGCACATCAAACTATATTACACTGCTGGCAGTCTTCAAACTTACCTTGGTATAATGTATTCAGACAAGGTTAGTTTTATTGTTTGCAAACTTAAAATTTGTTTGTAATAAATAATTTATTTTTAATTTCCAGACAGTGACTAATATCCTGTTTTTTGCATTTTAATACAGAATCAATAGAATATTTTCATAATTTTTATCATTAAAAAAGTTATTTAGTAACAGTCAAATTTTTGTAATGTGCATTAGATGTTATACTTTTACAGATAGAACCAAAGAAATCAGGTGGACTAAAAGCGGATGATGTAGAGGGTGCTCTTAAAAAGGTACTGGCTCCTGGATACACAACCAACTTGGACCATTTTGTATCAATGTTAGATAAAGAGAGGCAGTTTGTTCCACACGGCATACTTTTACATTCATTCTCTATTATACCTGGTGAGTCCACTGAATTGATATTATAAGAACTATTAAGAATATATGTCTTATCTTATTTCAATCTTGTTTAAATAACCAGTATGTAAATAATATTATTATTTTTTTCTCATAAGCATGTCATTTTATAGATAACATATATATTCATAATATACCAGATTTGCAGTTACTAAATTAATAACCATATTACATGTCAAAATTCACAAATCTTAAAAAGTAATTGCAATAAAACTACAAAAATTGATGTGTAAACAATATAAATTTAAATCAAGTGTAATCAATATTTTTGTCTTTTTAGAATTTCTATTGTAAATCATAATATTTACTAATCAAATCTATTAATTTGATCATAATACCAATCATAATTGACGTTAATATAAACCTTTAAAAAAATATAATATACTAGCAAACTCGGCCATGTAGCTGACTAATTACCTTACACCGCCATATGTCTCTTATGGAACTAATCTTTTGTAAGATATTAAACAAATAATTTGCAATAAAATGATATAGCGATGTACATCATTTCAAACTATATCATTTGTACTACATTTTGATTTGTGATGTAAGCTTGACTCATCCTGAATTAGGTTATGCATTCACATATACAATACACACCAATATTTCAATAAAGTTTTATTGATTATGGAAAGAAGTAAAGTTAATGTCATTACTTATTTTTATGGTTGACAGCCGATGGTGGTGATAAGCGTACTTTTGAGGTGTATTACAATGAAATATCTACAGCTGGTTTTTTGGCATATCATGAACGTTTACAAACATTCCTGCTGTGGTATGTGGATGCGGCTTCCTTTATAGATGTTGATGATGACCAATGGACATTTTTTACTGTGTGAGTGTTCTAGTTTATTAAATACTATTTATAGTCTAAATCATAGTTACTATTTTCAATGGAAGAAGAAAGTTGGATAAATTTAAAGACAAAGGTTTTCACTCACAAATGACCCATATGTGTCTCTACACATTAATGAGAAAGCTTAGAATATACTTCACTATTTTCACCAAGTTGCTCAGTTTACAACACATTATTTATGTTTAACATAACAGAATACATATAATAATTCAGCTATTATTATATTTTTATTGTTGATTTTATTTCACAGTTCATTTATTATATTTTTTACTTGCCCAGAAGGTTGATTGGCAAAAAATGCTATTAGCATTAAGTCCACCTTTATCTTTGTACTTATGTATATGGTACATAAAAAATAAATATATATGTAATATAATCATGCAGCCTACTAGTGGACCTTCACTCAAACAAAGTCTGTTTTTAATTCTTTGTGGAAGTATGTTCGGTGTTTGATTTATGATTTATGTTACAGTTTCGAGAAATACCACACGAGTGAAGGCGGCGTCGGTTATGTGTCCGCTGCGTACGCAACAGTGTACCGCTACTACGCATATCCCCACCACACGCGCCCGCGAATATCACAAGTACTCACATTGCCACCGTTCAGGAAACTCGGCTTGTGTGCTCAACTTTTGCAGGTGGATTTTTTAAACTATCATAAGTACCTCAATTATAATTCTAAATTGCAAGAGTGCATTATGGCAACGCCAGTCTTGGAAGGTCAAGTACAATAGAAGCATATTCAAACCCCCAATATTTGCTGCTCTACAAGTAGTATGGAATGGTGGTTTATTTGCTCTAAAGTGTTGGGACCTCTTATTTTTTTTGGTTGAATTTTAATTGATTTAATGAATTTCAGTTCGTAAAGATATAAGTGTATTACAAATTATAAAAATAAACTTAAAATTACATTATGATCCTACTTAATTAATCTGTTCCATACTGTTATGCAAAACTGTCATTTATGTCTTCTAATTTAGTGTAATATCATATTCCAATGCAGGTAAGAAGTAGGTACTAATAAAACACATAATTTGTAGGCTATTTACAGTCATTTTCTATCACAAAAAGGAGTTATTGATATGACAGTAGAGGATCCTTCAGAAGATTTTCAAAGGATACGAGACTATGTCGATGCCAAAAATTGCAGCAATCTACCCGCTTTTCAACCGGCTAAACTTGTCCAGGGGTAAGTGACATTGATATGAGTATATTGCATCCGCTATAAATTCAAATCAAATCATGAAATCATTTGTTCAGTTTCGATTTCTAGCTTGTGAAATTTATTTGTAAAGTTGTTGATGATTGAACTTTATGTTTAATATATCATGGGCATGAATCAGTCAAATTAGTCGCGAGTATGGAATATATTATTGAATTTATCAAGGCATGACTTGCATATATATCATTTATGAATCCAGAAAAGGCAAATGTTAAATTCGCCTGTTCAGCTGGCATTTCCTGCAACAATATTTAAGCTTTGTTCTACAATAATAACATAAATAGATTAAACAATGCTACAAACTCATAGCTCCCCACTAGGATTTCCTTTGTCGTGAATTCCTTGGACAACACATAGACAAGGATATGCACACTGAGACAGAACAAAAATTTAATTTCATGTTTTAAAATTCGGTCTCACTAATAATGCTAACCAGGACCCTTTATATGGCTGTCCGACATGGTGACCATCAAGCCACGCGGGTCATCAAATAATTTCCTTTTGATGCTGTAGACCAAGTTAAGTGTATTGAGCATGGATTCAATGTCACGTTAAGTAATCATTGTATTGTTACAGTTTTTCATCTGAAATGGCAAAGCAGGCTCAAAGTAAATACTTGATAAACAAAAAACAGGCGCGACGCGTGTACGAGATACTGCGCTTCAAGTGCACAAACACCTCTGATGAAGCGGCTTACCGCGCCTACAGGCTGGAAGTTAAGAACAGGCTAAATGCTCCGTTTCAGGTCAGTATCTTATTGACTTACCTTACTACTGCGCCCGCGGTGTCCCGGCTTCAGTTTCTGACTGGGGTAATGCTGTATACCTCACAAGTTTTAGAATTCAGGCTCTATTATTTATTAAAATTGAGAATATGTGTATGAGTGATATGTCGCACTTTTGGATTTTCGCTGTTTTATGCATGAATGATGGTGTTTCTTAAAAACTGTTCTATAATATCGCTCCTATTTTTAAAATACTAAACAGTTGGCACCGCCAGACACCTTTATTGTTTCGAAACACTTAAGGCGTTTTGAAATATCCTAAAATGTTTATACGAAATTTTAAAATCGATTTTCTCGAAAATAGAATTTTGTGACCTTCATCCACTTATGTCTTCAATTTCTAAGACCCACACATTCTTTCAAATAATTAGCAAATGTAGCCAAAATTAGATTTCAAAAAAGTTTTTTTTACGCATAAGTTAATGCTTGGTCATTACAATGTATCTTGTGATTCTAATTACAACATATATTTTGTACAGAAAAAGAAATTGGAAATGAAGAAGCTGGAGAAGATCCTGAGACCGGAGGAGTTCGCGGCGACGGTGAGCTCGGTGGGCGCCGGCGAGACCCAGGGCCGCCTCGCCGCGCAGTACGCCGCGCTCGAGCGGGACTACCGCCGCGTCGTGCACCGCCTGCACTACTGCCACCAGCCCTAGCACCTCACTGATACTACAGCCCGATAACACTCAACGGGATTCAAACGTCGATTTGCCAACAGAAGTTTTGATTTTATATGAGCTCGCCTTCGCTCGTCTCTTAGGGTGTGGTTCCACTGAGGAGCGGAGCAAAGCAGAGACAAGCTGTGCCGCGATCTGATTGATTGAGACGTGGATTTCAAGCCATGTGATTGATGAATCGCGGCACAGCTCGTCTCTGGTCTGCTCCGCTCCGTCTCAGTGGAACCACACCCTTACAATGCATTTTACTCACTAATACTACAGCCGAATAACACTCAACGGAAATCGGTCGATTTGCCAACAGAAGTTTTGATTTTACTATGTGAACTCGCCTTCGCCCGTCTCTTACGGATGCACTTTACTCACTGATACTACAGCCGGATAACACTCGACGAGAATTGGTCGATTTGCCAACAGAGATTTTGATTTTACTACGTAAGCTCGTCTTGAATTATGTAGTCGAAGCCTCGATTATCCGGCTGCAATGAACCTAATTTCCCAATTGGTCTCGGACTTAGAACTCGCGAAGCTTTCAACTGCATCCAGGTAAGGACGGCTGTCATTTTTTTAATTAATAAAATCGCAACAGGTTTCAGGCACTTGGAGATTTAAGCTTAAACTTAGGGACTAAAGTAACGAATGCAAATGCGCCCGCCGCGTGACAATTTTTTTTATTTTAATTCAGAAGATAATAGTTTTCTGTAAGTTTTATTTAATTTAATGCTATTCCAGATTTCAGTTGCATCTCGAAATTTACTATATTTTACATACATGTGTACAACTTGTTACGCTGCGGGTGCGGTTGAAATTGCTTCCATAAGATGTTAGCTTTAACGTGCTACCCTCTAGTATTGTGTATAACAATACAACAATAGTATGAAATTTAAATAGAACCATTGCAGACATGATGCTATCGTTATGTAGTTGCTCCCACTCGATAAATGTTCAGTGTATTAGACTCAACAATTAGAGCACGAGAAAATTTTCTCGTTTCAATAAACTACAGAGTTTCTAATTCGTGGTGCATTGGAATGTTACGACTCTCCAGATATAATTCAATTTATAAGACTCTTTGAAAGGTTATATGGCGAGACCTCACTTCATAATCATCACCAAAACTGACTAGTCTGTCGCACAAGGTCAAACCTATGATCGTCACAGTGTTATTGGTTTATTTTTACTATTGCGAAATAATTTGCGAGTTATTAGTCAAACACAACAATCAAGCGGGACACAGCTTTTTAAAAACTGTATTATAAAATTGTACTAGTGTATTAACTGTACTACTATACTAATGTAGTTTATTAAAAAAACCTGTACTAAGGGAAACAACGGGGGCATGTATTCATAACGAAATGGTTGCGCTTTGACCATCTCATATCTCCAGAAACTAGGCTCCGATCATATCATGTTGGATGCACATCGCCACTATAGTTTAAACGTCGTCCAGCCACACTTATTGGAAGCATTATCAATGTCAAATGTCAATTCATATATAATTCATTTTTGGTTTAATTCGTAGAATTGTTGAAGGTGGAGTTTGTAACTTTGTAGATCTCAGTAAAATTTATACTAAACTTGTTATTTGATAAAAAATGTGTGCCTTATTCTGAGATAATTTCAGTTACCACACGTCGAAATGTATTTTTGTTTCACCGTTCACTGGGAAAATAGAAATATGGAATAATAGAACGGTCATTAATACATTTAACTTGATTCACATTCAAATTTCCTGTGTCGATTTTAATATAAAATAATTATTTTAATAGGATTTACACCCATTAAGTAAACTGATCTTATTTAATTGATAACAATATTGTAAATTTTCTAAATCTGAAGCATTCTGATTGAATTGTAATTAAAAATGTAATTTTGTTTTAGTGTTTTGTTATGCTCAACGTAATTTTTGATAATAAAGAAATATTAAACAAAAACTGTTGCTGTTTTTTTACATACATTATTAGAGATCGTCTAATAATGAACGACCCCTTTTTATATAATATTTATATATACAAATGTGCCATATACTTATTTTAAATAAGACGAAATTTTAATGCATTAATCATTGCACTACAATGGGCAAGCGTTTATTTTATTTCATATTAGAGGCATACACAAAGGTGAATGAAACAATTTCCACAAGAGATACTATAAAAGTAATTTATTCGCTCAATCGGTCACATCATCTCATAGATACAGCATCATAAAAAAATAGCTCTCGTGAGATCCAATAACAACCAACAAAACAGTACAATTGTATAACAATTTTAAGTCCGATTAGAAACAAATGAATACGCAATAATACACTTATTTCTAAACAAGAATTGTAAAGATCCATACTTAATTATGTTTTTATCTCACGTTTAAGATTTCAAAATTAGTATAATTGATTTAGTGTTCCTATTTATTATATTTACAAAATTGTGTCATACCGCGATAGTGCCGCCGCGCTCGGACCAGTGATGTAAAGTAAAAGGTGTGGATGAAATTATCTTAAGGTAATTTACAGTTCGGGCGCATGATTTTGTATCATCTGCCAAATTTTTTAATATCATTTGGGACAGACCACTACTACAGTAATCGCTAAATATGTAAGACTTTTCGATAAGGATTTTAAGGTTTTGCCTCTATACAATACCACTATACAATAATTCCAGACCCTTGCAACACTAAGTGATTCCTCAATTCTGAAGAAGTAATTAGACCGTGCAAGACGTTTCAGATCTCAAATTTTTTAAAAACAATATTTTGTGGGGTCATGGAATTTGCTTTCCGATGAAGTAACAGAAGAGTATTAATAACATTAAATTAATGTTTACTGCTAGGGCTTGATTTTAAATAATGTTTTAGAAGGCATTCGGGTGGTTACATGCCACTGGAATGTTACGAACTGATTTTAAAGCTTTGCTTTTATTACCGACTGCTGTACAACTGCTTAACTAATATTGTCCAATACTGTTAATTCACTAACGTCAGTGTGACCGCGACACGCTGTCCGCTATGTAATACATTTCTCCAAACCATTCACTGTGTTCATCTAAGTACCTGGAAAAAGTATGATATAAACGAATTAGAAAGTCACCAATAAGTTATCATTCATTTTAAAAGAACTAGTAACATCTTTTTAATGTGAATAACCGACAAACAAGCAGATTAACTACTACATAGTGATAACAGACGCTCGTGATCTTTCATGATAAAGCTTATCTGTCACGATCAATTCGACACTAACCAGTGCTAACTCATTTCACAGTTGCTTTAAAGAAATGAGGATAGTAGAAACTTATCTTAAAACTATAACCAAATAGTGGGTGGTAGGGGTCAACCCATTAATGGGTCAGTGCAGAGCGCAGGTCTCCTGATCATTGAGGTCTAGATCATACTCCACCACGCTGCTCAAATGCTGATTGATGGAGGGGCAAGCAGTTAACTCAGGTGACGTAAGTTTTCATGCCGCCCGTACGGCTTTGACATAGCTTAACGACTGCTATCTGCGATGACAACCGGGAGGGACCGACGGCTTAATGTGAACATAACGGAAAAGGTCAAGAAATGTTTGCCACTGGCGGTCACCCATCCAGGTACTGACCGCGCCCGCACTTGATTCTCGGTAAGCCTCTTACACTTGCCGTTTAATTTTGATAAACAACTTATATATCCCCTTAAAAGATTTGAAGTCCTTTATACATGCATAGGTCAGTCATGAAAAAAAGCTTTTGCAGTTAATAAAGCAAATACGTGAAATAAAATACTTACTGCACAAACATATCTATGTGTTTTAAAACCAGCTTTAATTTAAAGTCTGGCATTTGAGCTGCGTTAAGGAAGTCTGGAAGTTTTACTGAAAAGTGAAAAAACACTATAAATAAAACCTATACTGTACTAAACAAACATTACTCGGATCAATATTATAAATTGTGTCAGTAATTTAAATAGTATTTACCAAAGAGTCGTGCTAGATGTATGGCGCCGTAAACCCGACAAGGAAGTTTCTCAGTTGACTCTTCCCGTGGAATTATTTGCCATTTTGAAACCTGGAAATGATGACGAAAGTGCATAATTAAAGGTACAATACATATCGTTGTGGGTTATCACCACTGACTTGTATGATATATTAAAGATAAGTGTGTAAAAGAAGTCAGTGATGCCGGGTGATTAGGTGTTATATTACTTGTTTGTTTTTCCAGTTAACGTGATTCGAAGAACCTAATAGTTGTATTAAAAATATTTAATTCTCCTGCGGCCATTCAATGACAGAATTTTCGTACAAAGTATAGGTGGGAGTTGACAACCCAACTTTATTTTTAAATGTTCTGAAATTTTTAGAATTAAAAGTAAATTTAAACGAACAGAACATCGGGCGGCGGCATACAAACGGCGGGTATCCATCCTTTCGTCGTGAATATTCCTCCGCCACGAACGACGCGCTTTTCCTCGTCATTCATCATGCGTACCGC
>DWJN01004947.1:0-11916 GCA_018248895.1 Carystus phorcus
CCCATCCCCCCCTGTGCAGTGTTGCTGTATGTATTTGTGTGTGTTTGTGTGGTGTGTAGTGTAGGGGAATGCATAATTGAGGCCTCTGTCCCATCCGGATCCTACGGATCCGGGCACAACTTAGGCCCTATATTATGCATTCTGTGCCCTCCCCATTTATCCGGACTTGGGACCGGCGTCATGATGTGGCCGTAGCCCCCACCATGTACGGTTGTGTTAGATGAAGCTTTTGCCTTGAGTGCAACTATGATGCGCCCATATCCAAGACGCGATTTAAATGTGACCAGAAGAACGTTTAACTATAGACTTTGTGTGGCTAGACGTTACATTGAATGTACTTTTGGGATACTTGCGAATAAGTGGCGTATTTTCCATAGACCCATTAATGGTAACATCGAATTAATTAATGATATTATTAAGTCGGCGTGCATTTTACACAACTTCGTTAGAGATAGAGATGGCTATTCTTTTGAAGACTCGCTAAATAATCCACTGACTGAAACAATTGCACGAGATAGTGTACACAGAAACAATACAACTGCATTGAGATATCAAGAATTATTTGCTGATTATTTCATGAAGGAAGGGAGGGTAAGCTGGCAGGATAATTACATTTAAACAAGCTCATATGCTTAAAACATGAACATGAAACATCATTGTTAATATAATATATGTTTAAATTAAAAAAAAAAAGTGGTAGGTACATACCGAGTTGTTTTTTTTATCCTGTGGTAAATCAGTTCCATAGATTTCCATCAATTCTTCCCAAGCTTTTTGCCGTAAGTTTCTCTCAGAGTATTCCGTAGGTTTTGTATTCGATATTGCCGGCCTATTCTGTATTTCAATTATAAACTTTTCTGTATCGAAATTCATTGCGTCCGTTTTTAGCGCGTCAGTAGCGTCACACGTGCGTCGTCAGTGGCGGGCGGTCGACCGCAAACTACTAACCGCGTAGTGGGTATAGTAACCGTCCGGATGACCGGCAGTTGGGCCGCAGTGCTGCGAGCGACCGCAACGGTTGAGCGGCAGCCGCATGACAGTCCGTATAAATACAAATTTTTCATACATTTTTTTGATGCGCTCCGGCTATCCGCATAGTGCGTACATACCGTTAGGGCGCTTGTACACGTTAAGAAAATTTGCCGTTCCTGCGGCAGACAAGACAAATTCTTCGTGTAGACGACAAGAATTTTGTCTGTTCCACACACGAAAACTTTTCGTGTCTTCCGCAGACAAGACCAATGGAAACGTGTACACGACACGACTTTTTTCGTGCAGTCGACAGTCGGGCGTAGGGCGCGCAAGTAATAACAAGTGTAATCAGTGAGTTTCGTTTATTTATATAAATGTTAACTACAAAGCAAAAAAGAATGATAATTGCATATTATTATTATAACAAAATAAAAAAGGAAACAAAAAACAAGAGACTTTACCCATAGTGGGTTTATTACCCTTTACCGTGTCATGCGACAACATGAGGAAAAATTTGTGGATTATTTTCGCATGAAAATGTCTACGTTTGACAAGCTTTTGACAAGTATAGAAAATAATATACGACATGAAAATACCAAAATGCGAGAAAGTATTCCTCCTCCATACATTAGATTGGCCGTAACATTAAGGTAAGTAATTTTTTTAAGCATATTAATTTGAACGTTATACAATAATAAATGTCTTTGAAGTGTTACATGTTTCCAAATTCAACAGACTCCACATGTTCATATTCTTCAGAAAAGTTAAAGGGAAAGTGAAAATCATCTGTATGTTTCCACACTACTAATAGTTTCGGTGTCAAATTCAATGGATGTAGATTTTTGAGTACTGTAACCTGGTCGAGTCGAGTATGATGGGCCGGGTATGTTAAATGACAACGTAGAAGGCTGCGTTTTTTTGTAATACTCAGTACTCCATTGATGCTGAACATCACTTGCTTTTCGTTGTTGCGTAGCACGCACAAGTTTTAAAACTTCAAACTGGAAATCCACCTTCCTCATCACTGAACTTATCAACACTCGGAGCTATACTTTAAAAAAATGACATGGCACGGCTCTCTTCTTTGGTAACAGTCTTTATAAATTCTGCCATATTTTTGTCCACCTCGCTAACATCCTGTTTCTTTTTTTTCGGGATCGGTGTACATATGTATGTTCTACGGGACTTTTTTCCACGTTTGTTGTCTCGGGTATATTTGACTCAATGTCTCGGCGTGTTACATTTTTTGTCAAAAATAACAATTCGTCGTAAAAATCACATTTACGAATCTTCTTAGCACCCGATCCCGATTTCATTTCTTTAAGTCTTCTGTGACATTTCATCCACCTATCTCGCAAACTTGTCAATTTTTTTGCTTAAGACTTTGCTGAAACAAAAAACGAACTACCGTAAGAAAGTAGGTATCATCTATTGCAAGTAGACATAAACTTCATATAAAAAAGGAAATGACCTCATTGTAAGAGTACACACTTGCAATTAATCGCACTGCAAGTTGCAAGTGTGTTCTTGCTCTAAGACATTGTTACAATTTTTTACAGATACATGGCAACTGGAGATGCCTTCGCACGTCTTCATTTTGATTTTCGAATCGGAATAAAAACAGTAGCGAACATTGTATGTGAAGTTACTCGTCATATTTAGTCAGAATTATCTACAGTTTATATGCGAATGCCAACACAAGAAGAATGGTTGAATATAGCACAGAGATATGAAATAAATGCCAATTTTCCACACTGTCTTGGAGCACTGGACGGGAAACATATTAGAATAATTAGACCCGAAGAAAGTGGATCAATGTTTTTAAATTATAAACATTTCTTTTCTATTGTTCTCATGGCTATTGTGGATTCCAACTACAATTACATTTTTATTGATGTAGGGTCGTATCGTCGTATGGTAAAGAATGTGATTCAAATGTTTTCAAAGAAACACAGTTTTGGAAAAAACTTGTTGACAATACGTTAAACATACCATCCCCATGCTCTATAATAAATACTAACTATATATTACCATATGTTTTTGTAGCTGATAAAGCTTTTCGCACTTCATGCTAACGTACTTCGATCCTACGGTGGTAACGAGCTCACAAAAGAACAAAACATATTCAATTATCGCTTGACAAGGGCAAGAAGATACGTCGAGTGTGCATTTGGAATAATGGCCAACAAATGGAGAATTCTGCACCGATCTTTAAACTTAAGTCTCGATTTAACAGTTGCTATTGTAAAAACTACTTGCGTTTTGCAAAATTTTATTCATACAGAAGAAGGTCACGTTGAGCCTTTAATCAATCGAGACCGATTAAATAGTCGATTGCATTTAGAAGGCAATAATCTCACAGCAGACGAAATGTGTCAAAAATATACTGAATATTTTTCCTCTGATGAAGGATCATTGCCATGGCAAGATAAATACACATAACAAATAAGTTCTAAAACTAAAACCCGACTACTAAATTTTAATCCGAAAAGTGTGAAACAAGGAAGTATTCTTACCTGCCATATTGTTTAAATAAAGAATTTCATGTCATATTTTTTTTCATGTTTATACGTATTTTATTATAAGTATTAGTCATTATCGTTTTTAGCAAAGCCGTGGTCGTATGCTACTTAGCGCTATTGAACTTATGATTGCTTGCAACTTAAATCTTTTATTGTAGATGTATTTAATGTGGGTAACGACAATGATTAATATTTATAATAATATATAGCTATATAGAATATACCTAGTAATCTGTATTTTTGAAAATTGTAAAAAGATAGTAATATGTTGTAAGTACTTACCATATTCATTTTTTTTGACATTTGTCATTTCGTCGAAGTCTTTGTTTAAGATAATAAATATTTCTCTCCATGCTTCGTATGTGAGTCTTTTATCTTTATATGTATATCTCTAAAGTTTTGTCCCACAATACCGGTCGTCCTTCTACTAAAGTTATAAGTAAACTCATCAGTCATTTTGTACTCTACGCTGCAATACACGTCCACACCAAACGCATAACAAAAACTACCTGGCTGTACTGGCTCAACTTTACTACACCGCCCCCCGCCGCTCCGCAACAACGTTCGCCGCGTCGTGTCTTGCGCAGACAAGATTTTTTTCGTGCACCGCTGCGAGCAGTATACACAGTTATTTTCTAGTTACGACACGAATTCTTAGGTATGCCCGGAATTTTTTCTTAGCGTGTACAAGCGCCCTGAGGTTACCTGTTCTGTCATGAGTTGGTCATACTTAATTTTATCATGGTTGTTACCCTTATGATTTCGATAATGCTGCACTCTAGCGAGAAATTCTCTACCCGGTTCGTTTTCATCGATAGCAACATCGATGGATTTCGATTTTATGCCGTCAGTCGTTATGGCGATTCCAGAATGTGCTATAACCACAATTATGGGAAAAAAATATCTGATAGCCTTGCCAATAACAAACTGCCAATCCTCGTCATTCACTAGAAAGCCCGTACCATCTAGTTTTTGGTCGGTTTCTATAACTTGAGTAATGTAGCTCATCATTGCCTCATCAAGACGAATAGAAATGAGATGTCTTAGTAACGTGATTGTTCTAAAAAATACGAAATCATCAAACATATTTTTTAACTCCGCCCACACTTCTTTAGTCGAAATGGCTTGCCTGATATAGACATAAAGGGTTGGGATCAACACAACACAACTAACGAGTCTACTGAGAGATTATTCCATTATTACAATTATTACGGTTTTAAATGTATAAAGAACAATTTGGGTTTTATTTCCAACAACATAGCAAAATTCCGTGAATAATGCATTCACTGGTGATACCGCGGGGACGATGCCTATGATCTCAACTGAGCTCAGAATTAAAGAAATGTAAGTGTAATAAATTAAAACAATAAAGTAATAAGAAATAACAGTGAAGTAAAATAATTGAACAACGAATAAATTTTTTAGGAAAGAGAGATTTTGTTTCATTAAATTACTTAAGTTATTAATGAGAGATTTTTTAAGTCTTTTCTTTATTACTTTGTCCTTTTAACTTTTAAATTAACATTTTATATAAAATTAAATTAATTAAAATTAAATTAAAAATACATTTATATAAAGATCAGTTTTTTTTATAAAAATATTCTTTCTTAATATTGTTTCTAATTATAGTATGTCAAATGATATATATAGATATCTCTAATTATCGTCTTTGTCGCAAGTTTTCGCATCTTCTGCGTCAGTTTCATTTAAAGTCTCTTGAATCTTAGAGCTGCATGGCAGTTCCCTATATTTCCCATGGAATCTCATAGGTACAGTTCCATTTTTACACAGATTTATAAGATCCTTATATTTGGCAGCTGAAATTGGTATTCTACAATCGTATAACTGCTTTATCACATCCATTTCTACCAAAACTTCGTGTTAGTCTGTTTTTTACTTCTTATCGATCGTCTCTTCCTTATTTCCTTTTCTTTTCTCTGAAGTTGTCTCCCTTAGAATATTTGATAAATATCTGATCGTTATATTTCTTTTTAAAAGTTGCAAATCGGATATCTCGGAATACATTTTTTTTATGTCATCGGTGTGAAGACATTTGTTGCCAATTGATTAAAGTTCAAAAAATCAGAATAGTCTAACACATTAATTTTTTAAGGTCTTGGGTTTTTACGAGCTGACTCAAAGTATGTAGGCCATTGTGAGGGACTCCTTCAAACCTGCTTCACCACCCGTGTGTACTGTGACTGTGATTACCTTTCGTTACAGGTTTTTTAATGCCTTTGTTAGGTCTTTTAAACGATTTATTATGAAACATATATAAATATACAATGAAATACGTAAACTGTCACTTATTTTATAAATATAATTTGGTTTGCGCATACTCCCCCGTCAGTGTCCCAGGGCCTGCGCGCTTGTTCTGTGCCTCCCTCCTGAAGGTGGGGCAGGAAACGTCGTTGGGCGGGTGTGGGTCTTCGCAATTAATGCAGGTGGTCGGCTTCTCCCTTGGCTTTGGGCAATTGTGGGGGCATGCACATAGCACGCAGGACTGCTGCCGGTGACAATTGTGTGAGGAGTGTCTTTACTTCTGACAACAGTGACACTGCGCCGGTCCCTTTTTGCCGAGCCAGGCCTCTATGTTTAAGCCGGGCATACAAAGCAGCTCGTTAACTGCAAAATATGCAACCTGGCCTCCCGCGGCTAGCTTGGATGGAGCGGATATACTTCATGTTGGTTATTTAATGAAATTTACCACGAGAGTTTGCTGTATAGTTTATTCAAGTAACAACACACACTTGCAACATACGTAGCTATTCTATTACTACCTTGACAGCGAGCGAGCGAGAGAGAAAGAAATCATCTGTCTCATGTACTACATTATGTGTACTTCTTTCTACACCCCTCCTCAATGTAGTAAATGAGACTTCACATTGCCTTAAATTAATCACCCTATAAATATACATATATTTGCATTCATACAACTTTTATAAAACTTTCAATTTTCAAAGTAGCTAATTACAACACATGAACTTACGTAACATTGAATATCACACTTTTCAACAAACTTAAGTAATAACTCCTTTTTTAAAGATTTTGTGAACATATCTGCCATTTGCTCAGTAAAGCTTATATATTTTACATTTATTTTTCCATGTGCTATCAATTCTCTTACAAGATGATATTTGATATCTTTAAGTTTCAGTCTTTTAACGCTATTAGTATTAGCTATCATTATGGCAGACTGGTTGTCACATAATATTGTAACTGGAGTTATATTTGGAATATTAAAATCATTAAGTATGTTAATGAGCCAGCAAGCTTCACTGGATGCCATACTCATTGCTACATTTTCTGCCTCTGTAGATGAAATGCTCACGGTACTTTGCCTTTTAGAACACCAAGAGATCAAACAATTTGCAAAAATAAAACAATAATAAGTTGTAGATTACCTGTCTCGGAGATCACCTCCCCAGTCAGGATCACAATACCCTAATAAATTATCATTATTACACTTATATACCAGCTTATAATTCACATTGGTTGAAAAATACTTTTTTGGTTGAAAATGAAAATTATTTAATAACAACGCACACACTTACTCCTTATGACTCTCGCGCATCAACTGACACTCGTATCAAAATGACGTTTCGGCGGTCGGGCGGGGTTACTTAGAGAGGTGCATCCTTATTTTTTTGTTTTCGAGGGGAAATCAACAAAAGGTACCCGGTATCGTGGGAGCGACACAGGGTTATGTGGGATTTTTACCGCACTTTTTTTAACCCCACCACATTTTAACCCCACCGGTGGCCTTCCTGAGCGCTTTATGGAGGACTCCGGGATCTCCATTGGAATACAACTGTCACGCTACCGCCATAATGACGATGGTACACGGCCACACATACCATCGTCCTTCCCGGGGTTGCCGATGGGCGGTTCGAGTTCCCACTCTAGACGCCCGCAACCCCGAAAACCCCCTTTTAGTCGCCTCTTACGACAGGTAGGGGATACCTTAGCTCGTATTCTACTCCCGAGCTACAGGGACAAGGATGGGGGGGGGGGATTATCTGCGCCCACCGCTGCACCTCCGTCTTCGGGCTGGGTCTGCGCGTTCTCTTGCACGTTCGGAGTCTTCCTTTGCAGACATGACGTCGTTGCAGAAGGTGATCATGCCGATCCAGGATGAACTGCGCTGAACCATCGCCCCCACGATGGCTGCCAGCCGGAGGTCCGGTCCTACTTTTTCGACAAGGATACGACGCTGAGATTCCCAGGTCTGGCAGTACTGCAGCGTGTGCTGTGCAGAATCCTCGTTCCCAGTGATGGCATTGGGCCGTCTCTTGCCTACCAATCCTATTCAGATACTCACCGAAACAACCGTGTCCGGTAAGTATCTGAGTAAGGTGGAACGTCACCCGTCCTTCGTTTCTGAGCCAAGCCTCAAAACTCGGCAAAATAGCCTCTACGACCCGTTGGCGTAGGCTCCTCGGTACAGAAAGGTGCATCTAACACAAAACCAAAAGTAAATCGTAACATAATGGAGTAAGTATGGTTTATGGCTGTAAAATTTGGTATTAACTCTATAGTCTATAGTCTTATCAGATTGGTGTATCTCTTGCTATTTCAGATGCTTCGGCGGCAAAAACGTTGTATCTCGGTATAATAATGTCACTTGGTAGGAATATAATGTTGTAACCGTTTTTTTTTTCATTTGGCGTATTGTTGTATCTACTTTAATTAAAAAATAGGAGATATTTTTTGGTTAATTGTACTATATATTATAGAAAAACAATATAGGAAGAAAAATATTATATTTTTATTAATACATAATTCAATTGTCGCGCTTTTTTTCAATTAACTGTGAATGGAACGCGCTGTATAGGTAATTTTTGAACAAAACTCATTCATATACGGCGCTTAGTTGCTACCCCTTACCAACTCCTTCGTCATTGTCAATGTCACTTAGTCAATTAATGTTACCCGAACATTGAGGTTTATTTTAAAATATTTATTGGTGGATTAAAATTACAACAAAAACTTCTATGTATGGATCTTGATTAAAGTTTCGAAGCAATAAAGATTTCTCCCCTAATTAGAACATATACACACATATATTTTGAAATGACTTTATAGTTTTGACCCAATTCGAAAGTAAAGGAACCTTAGAAGTTTTTCCATTTTTATCTATAAACTTCATAGATTTTAGGATTGGCAGGCTATATCTCCATTATTTGTGGTGAGCTGACGATGGAGTTACAGCAGTTTTGTATGTTATTCCATTTAACATTTTGCTGTAACTATCATTGACCAAATCAAATAAATTATCGTAAAACATTAATAAGTCTGCTGTTCCCAGGCTTTTCTTAGGTAATTTTCCTTCAGCTGAAAAAAAAAGGTATGATTAAATACTTGAGTATTGTTAATAAGTTAAAAGCGCGACGGCGCACTGCATATGCATAAACATAATATTTATGCTGAATTTTAAAATAAAAAGCAATTTACAAATACACATATGAGTATTATAAGTCGGAAACCTTACTTCACATTACTTTATTAATATCTCAGGGTTTTACATTAAATAGGTACAGAATTGTGATAATCGTTACACCATGCGAGGTGAAGCGCGTGCGTCGGGACCGGGTGTGCGTATTTGCGTTTTTAATGTTACTCGTTTTTAAATAAAAATTAAAAAAAAAAATGATACTCGTTCCGCGGTCACCGGCTCACTAGTTTTTGGCGGGTAAGTTCCGCTGGCCAGCACGCCGCGTCTTTTGTACCTATGCCCGGCGGCATGCTCGCTAAGCCATGTTATGACGCGAAACTACAGTATGTATTAAATTAGTGTCGTATCAGAAATATTATTTTCGAACATATGTACCTGCCATATATCCTATTGCCACTCCAACACCGACTGAAGACCAGTGTTTCACCGCACTTTTGGTATTATCCTAGGGATAACATGTAAGGCTGTTAATTTAGGCACCAGTTTTACTCCCCTATAGCCTGGTCCTCGTTTGTATAAAGATACTAAGTGTTCCCATTTAGAAACCTTATCTTTCCCATTCATTACATATTTTAACATTTTATTTAACAAATTATTGCGGACACCTTTAATTAAATGAGGTGGGTCATATATTGGAAAAGTTTTTCGTGTATTAATTTTAAAGAATTCCCCTCGCCATTCCTTGTTTTCCTAGCAATACTTTTCTTTGGTTTCGTTTAATAATAAATGTATAGCTGCAACATTATTTGCCCCTTGGTCACACACAGTTGCTACTACTTGTAAGCCAAGATTTTCTATTTCTAAAATTTTATTTTTCAAAATTACTTTTAGGTCAGGCGATTTCGTTGAGCCTGCACAAAAACGATATGTGACAGGCTGCTTAAATTTTTTTATTACACCTCTTATCATTAATACCATAACGTGGTCCACAATAATTGGTTTTCTGTTTTGTCCATCATCTATTAAACCAACAATTCTGTCATTTTTTATCATATGATTAACTAGGCTTAATAGCTATTTCATCAAAAATAAGCATACAGTACTTATGACTATCTGGCAACTTGGATACTTTTTATTAATTGCTGCATCATTGATATATTAAGGCCAGGATGTAGATTAAGGTTTTGAAGCACTAAATATAATGTTATCTTGTTAGGCAAAATACAAATTTCACTTAATAACCGGTAAGCCTTAGGGCTAGCCTTATATGTATAATGACAAAGCTAAAACTTTCTTTGAAAGTGAAACGTCTTCCCTTTATTTTCTTTCCAGCTTGTGTTATCTGCATTTCCAAAAACGTTTTGAAAGCTTTTGTCATTTTTTGCATGGCTTGAAATGGTCTAGTAGCAGCCGTTTTCCTCGTGATTAATCTCTGTTTATAAGACATTTTGGAGTTCTTCGACCTTCTAAAGGCGTTAAATTTAAGCATTTTTTTAATTCAATTTCCTTATAGGTCATTAATGTTTTCCATCCTGAAAAAACAAGAATCTTGTATAAAAAATCTGTTATAAGAGTCTATCTTTATTTAATCTGTAATTGTTTCATAACCAACGAAAAAAAATATTTAAATGTCTTACCTATAATTGTGCTTTGAATAATTGAAGAGTAAATAGTTAAGCTTGTCGACCATTTCTAGCACAATCTTGTAATCACAAGCAATTACAGAGTAAATATAAATTTATTAGTCTTAAATTAATACCTGATAGATGAAAGTCTTGTCTGCTAGTTGATGGTGTATGGTCAAGCCTCATTTGGTGGGAAGGTAGTTCTTCTATATTGTTAGATTGTGGTGAACATGGAAAAGAAACAAAGTTATGTGTTAGATGTAGCTAATTCATGGCCAACACTGCCTGTTTTTCTTTAAATGGTGACATAATATAACAAGGCTTTGAATGATCGAAGAGTAAATAGTTAAACTTGTCAACCATTTCTAGCAAAAACTTGTAATTACAAGCAATAACTCAGTACACATAAACTTATTAGTCTTAAAAATTAGCTGATTTATAGAGTTTTGTTATGTCCTCGAGGCTACTGGAACATGATGGTTGTAACATTATCTGAACAGGCAGTTCTTCCATGTCTGTTTCAGGTAAAGCCGGAAATATAAAGTGAATAATAGTTATATTCCTTGATATCAGACTTAGATTAGTTCAAAAGTAAATAACTAAGTCTAAGGGCCAGATGTTCGAACGACCTTTCAGCCTAGTTGATATGGAGGGTTTCATGGCAGATGCCTACCAAACTAAATGTCCTAGGTTAAATTTCCAGGTTAAAAACATATAATTAATCAACTAATAAGGTTTTTAATATATAATCATATCATTTGCAGATAGAAGAAATGTTCAAAAATAATCAGTTCTCAGGTTGTGTGTACCTCTTTCAATTCAATACTACATATATGAAATCAAATGTAGATGAGATGCGGAAGTTTAAGCATTTATTTATTTTGTTAGTTTACTTTTACCTTAATATCTTTTAATTTAATAATATTATTAATATTGTATTGGTATGGTACATTGGTGTTTAGTATTGGTCATGAATTTACCTGGCAGAAATAATTTTGGTACTGCCAATTTACATAATTTGTTCCTAGGGTTCCTATTTTTTTCAAAATGGTTCCTGCATACTCTTCTAAGGCTATAAATATAAGACTTGTCTAATTCTAGAACTGGACTTCCAATTCTTGAGACCCATGCAAAAAATCGTTCATAATCTACTTCAGGTCTTGGGAATCGGTGTAAAATACCTGGAACACAATTTGCATACGTTTTATTTACTTGTAAACCAACCTATAAGTTAAAAATCCAATTCTATGCATAGGATAGTAGTCAAGCATTAACTAATATAAAGTAAAAAAATAATATATATAACATCCCAATAGCCCAGTATCATAAATTCATTCTTTTAAAATAGTCTCTGTGCACACGGCGGGGACCACTTTCGGATGTATCAAATTGTGCAGTCGAG
>DWJN01004948.1:0-11915 GCA_018248895.1 Carystus phorcus
ACATTTATATGCTGTTAATAGTAATTGAATATTTATGGCTAATTTTCTAAACTGTATCAGTGTTCCCACAGTGCTATGACATGGGGTCCTTCAAGAAGTGGGTCCATCGCTTCTTTCTTGGCCGGCAAGTTGGTGGCATTACTGGTGTTGATAATGTCCATGGGGGCGGTGATTACTTACCATCAGGTGACGACTACTTGTTTGCCGGCTTACGGCATAAAAAAATAAACAAAAACTATCATATCAATGCAAGTTATTTGCGAATTTTTTATAGGTATTTACTGCCGGTTTTTGAATGACTGATCAACGAAAAAATTGTCCAATAAGAGTTCTTCGGAATCTATTGTCGAACGGAATTGGGTTGCTGAAAGCATAATTATCTCATATGATTTGAATTCAATTTCAATAAAATTGGCCAGTTAAACAGTGCTCTTGAATTTACCTCGGGATTGTTATGTCAAATGTGTTTTTATTTTCGAATTAATTTGACAAAGCTTCTAAGTTAATAAGCGTTAGTTCAACAAAATTTTGTTATGCCTTTCAAATCCCGGCGGTACATGATTTAATTTAGGAATTGAGATTTGCACCATTTTTTTATATCTAAAAGTACTTTGTATTATGAAAGGCGATCCCAACAGTGGGATAATTATGAATTGTGTTGATAACGAGACATAAAGAGAATACTTATATTTAAGCTTTTTTATACACTCAAATTAAAATAATTAATTAATAATATTGCATGCATTGTTGCTGCTTTGCACATACTTTTGCTTTGAAAAAAAGCGAAGATTGCTTGGAAAAACATTACAAATATTAACAGATCCAGAAAACTAATTTCGTTTTGAATTTCTAATAACTTTAAATCTTTAACAATGTTAAGATTATTTTATCATGTCACCGGATTCTGAAAAGCTTATCAAGATATTGTCAAACTAACAGCCATGTTAACTTAGAAGCCCTGTCAAATCGATTCGAATTTTTAAAACGTATTAGACAATAATGAATCAGAAAACAAAATCACATTTGACAAACGATTCGGAGATAAATTTGACAGCTGCTTAACTGACCAATATTCAAAACAAAAGGCACAATTGACGTTTGACAATAGATGTGACAGTTAATTTTCGTTGATCAGCCTTTTGAAAACCAGCGGTTAATTTCCCAGATTCAAATAAAATAATAATTATAAATCCGTTTTGTTGCATCATCAACAAAACAACAATATAATTTTATAGTTTCGTCCATCTCATTATTCTAACTCGAGCTATTGACTGCAATTAGTTCCGTCAAATTCCGACCGCTAGGATAGATGCCGACATGCCGACTCATCGTATCGCCGGAACAATGACTGCAATTCATACCGTAGATCGTGTCTCCACAGATAAATACTGAATATACTCTATTACATATCGGATTGAATAGACACACTATTGTCAATAGATACTATCTTATATTTTATTAGGGCTGAATATGAGAGTTAAAAGACGTCTGAAAACGCCGAAATCAATATGGAAAAAATAACGTTTCAGCTCACAAGTAGGTACTTTCTTATCTTATATGAGAGCTATGTATGAGCGTGAGAAGTTTAGAAACGCCCAAATCAATATTAGTAATTAATAACGTTATAGCTTACAGTTTTACACTGGAATTCTCCAGAGCTTGGTACCATAGGCAACACAGAAAGACAAGGACACACTCACTTATACTACAGGGCGTCAATGCATTAAAGGCGCACTACCAAGCACGGAGCTCTCCTCATCACTGAGGAGCATACATACTAAATCACGCGACTCCACTGCGGATTGGTAGTGGGGTTATTGGGCAATTCGAGTGTCGGAAGCTTATGCCGCCCGAAGTCTTCGACGTGGCTATTCGACTGCTCTCTTAACGTGACTTTCGAAGCACGGAATCGCTTAAGAAATATTAGCCACTAGCAGTCACCTATCCAGGTAACGACCGCCCCCGCAGAGACTTAACTCTGTCGATAGCTTTTGATCGACGCGAGCTGCCGGACTATGAGCGTTTGCTGGTTACCTGAGTAAAAAACTGTTGCCAGCTGAAGACGCGATACTCGGTTATATAATTGCTCTCAGCAATAAAGAAACATGTTAAAGACATACATCAGCATGATTGTTTGCTGTTTTTTGTTACTATGCGCGCCGCAGGGCTATGAGTGCTCCAGACAACATTATTCAAATTTTATCCAGACAACATTATTCAAATTTTCGCCACTCTTGATATGGAACCTTTAAACTGTGAACCAGCATGGTGACCATTGCCACATGGAAGAACTGCTTCCATGATGGAAAATGTTAAATTTCTTGACTTGTAAATAACCACAAACTAACAGACGGGCCTGATGAAATGTGATAACAAATGTTATAATCCATATCTCAACATTATGGCATCACGTACGATTTGTCAGCGAAGAAGGAAGCGGAGTATTTTTTTATAAAAAACCGGTTTAATATTCTGTACCTAAGATTGAGATCACACAACTAATCACCAACAATTAACCACTGAAGGCCATTCCCAATATTACGGACATTAATAATCTTTGGAAGCAAACTTATAAACGGAGTTTTTAACATTACTATCTAGTAACGGATTTCCTTAGTAACGTATCTCCTTACAAAGGATTACAGGTAAACGATATATAATCATTATCATTACTGCTTTTCTACTATACTCAAATGAAACCGACTATTTAACAAGTATAGGATTCTCTGGATTCTGTTATAGCGTGTCTATGGGCTATGATAAAAACCAGAGATTTAACAAGGTAGTGGTGTAGGTCTTTAGCAGTCTCTGGAGGGCCGAGATTGACCGAACCTGTCTCTAATCTTAAAGCTTAGATAGTTCAAGTATGAGGGCATTTTGAAGCTGGAACCAAACATCTAAATACGTTACATATTGTCACCCGTCTTGTTTGTGTATAATTGTATGATCACTGAAGGTATGTTGCTATAACTATATTGATACAGTATATCTCAAGCAAAAACACTCGACGACCACTTTTTATACAAGATATACGGCACTACGTTATTATGAGCCGTGATTGTTATTCAGGTTTCGCGTCCGAGTTCAAGGCTACGTAGGAGATGTTTATTATAATTTTAAAGTCCAATAATCAAATATCTTTATACTTAGAAGAAACAGTGTTTTAAATCTAGTTCTACTACCTATCTTTGTTTAAATATTAACCAATGTTTACGTTTTGATCTATTATAAAAATCTGCCTAAATTAGAAAAAAGTTCTCGGGTAAAAAAAGATAAAAGAAACCAAATCAATTTTTAACGTAAGTTGTAAGACCAAAGTCTTGAGTAAAATAAGAAATTGTTTTATGTTTAGATCTAAGAAATCCCGCTCTATCTGCCATAATTAGAATCGTTAAATGTTCAGTCCGTAACGTGGCCACATGAACATATAGTTAGATATGTAGTTTAGAAAGCCTAAAATATGTTGTACCATGCCTAGTGAATTTTGTGTTCAGTCTAATAAAATAAATAATAATAACCTAATACTTATCTACTCACATCTTTTGTATGATATTTCCCAAAATTGTAAGTGACAGGGTATTAAATTGAACATATACAAATATGTACATATGTACAATCTATAATGTCCGCCTCTGTCACGAATCGAAGTAACTTGTTCGGCTAGAGACTAGAATTACTATAAACTATTTATCGGTTTTCATCCTTAACTAGCAAATAAATTATAAAAGACACAAAAAAGTTATTATTTATATATAAACATGAACGTTTGTCTGTATGTCCTTTATAATCTGAAAAGGTTGGAGATAGAGCTTCAATGTTTTTAGAAACCTTGTTCAGAATTGTCAGTAGAAGGATTTGGTACCACAATTATATCGATCGGTTAATGAGTTACAGTCGAAAATGTTGAACTTTACTAATCGATTGGACACATGGTTGATATATACTGACTTTTCTTTAAATTTATTTTTATAATATGCGTAGCAACGCGCGCCGGGTACAGCTGGTTATTTAAAGTAATTCCTTATTTTAAGTATATTTATGTCTTCTTGCAACTCAAAACCTTTTGGTTTTAAACGACTTCAAGCAGGAGCTTCTCAATAACTTTTTACTGGGAATACCGATTTTGACAAGCCTTTTTTTATTCAAAAGCTAGTACTTATCATTTGAACCAATATTAATTAGATCAAAGGCACCTACTCAATAAACAGTTTCCGTCATCAAATTATTATATTCTTTTTGAAAGTGGTTATACATTTTTTTTTAGATTTTTCATATAATAGTCATATCATACTTATATATAAACAGAGCATAGTTAGTAAAAATATAATTAATGATAAATCAATACCAATAAATCATTCTTAGAAGAATGCTACTAGTATGTACCACAACTAAGTGCCGACTCGAGCTTTAAATATCATATTCATTAATCATCAATCAAGAATCGATTAAACAGAAAATAATGAGCTTTTAAAGAATTACGTTTTATGAATATCGTTTTATTGTTATAAAAAATAATTAGCAAGTTTATTGGTACTAATAACAATATAGTAACAAATAAACAGCAATCAGTCATGCTGATTTATGTCTTTAACTTGTTTCTTAATCGCTGAGAGCAACTATATAAGCGAGTACCGCTTCTTAAGTGGCAACTCTTTTTAACTCAGATAGCCAACAAACATTGCCCGGCGGCTCGCGTCGATCCTAAGCGATCGACAGAGTTAAGCAACTGCGGGCGCGGTCGGTACCTGGATGGGTGACCAAGTAGCAAAAATTTCTTGAACGTTTCCGTACTTCGGAGGGCACGTTAAGGAGTCGGCCCCGGTTGTTATTGATAGGAATCGTTAAGCCATAAAACTTCCAATGCTTGGGTTGGTCACTAAACCCTCCATCAATCCGCATAAGTTAATGTCGGCCCATTATTTTAAAGTTAGTGTTAATAATCTAAGCTAATACAATATGAAGAGTTTGTTTAAATGCGCTAATCTCTAGAACTATTAGTCGGATTATAAAAAAATATATTTTTATATAATAGCTACATTTATAAGGAGGACTATAGGCTAGCTGACATTACGCTAAAATTCGTGTTTAGTCCTTTATTATTTATATTTGTAAATCCGGAAAAAAGCGCTATCCAACTGCTTTATTCGCGAGGGTTCATGTAATTACTCATTAAACTTATCAAAACGTACAAAGACACTGATTTTTAGTATCTAAAAAGTCTGTGATACTAAGAATATGTCTCTTACAAATAAGCCACATACAGACACTTTGGATTCAAAAATTTCAATTGAAGAACAGCTACAAGATCTGTTATTGTTGATATATAATAAAGAGCAACATAAATTGAACTATGAATATAAATAAACTTTAACCAGTCATTCATGTAGAAGCACATTACTATTTATATATAGGAGGTATTACGTCATATCATAGGTTATAATTGCAGGGCTGTCCTATTTTTCCCTGTTTTGAATTCTTATATATATGTAGCTACCATACACAATATATTTGGTATTAATAAGTGCAAATATATTACTGTATAATTTAATATTTAATAAGGCTTGCTCTGCAGTCGAAATTGGACCGTAGCTCGTTATACTAAAGGTCTACTTCGCATTGAAACTATTGAATGTTCAATTTTGTTAAATAAATGTATCTGTGACGCATATTGTGATATATGCAATTTATTATAAAATTTAGCGTTTTACTAAACTTAAACTAGACGGAATCGAATACTTATAGGTTTACTCTCCACATATTAATATGTTATCTACATAATATCTTAGAAAAACTGTAAAAATATCTTTCTCGAGTTTAATATAATCATGATAATATACATAATTATATTTCATCATTATGTCTCATTAGATCAAACTAACAGAAGTACCTAGTTTGAAGCAAATTCCCTAGTGTCCCATGCCTTTTAAATACATAGAACGGTAATCTGCGTCGAATTACATTAAAAGACCTATATATATACATGAATGAATCAAAAAAACCATTGAATTAATTAACTTTATTCATGTTAACATGTTAAGAATCAATGATAATTACTTATTAAAATATATCTTTTATTAACTACGGTTTCCTAGTCATTAATTCAAGCCTTAATATTCAAAACAATGTTTAAAATAAAAATGGCTTTAAATTAAAATAAATTATAAATTAAAATATATTTAGATTTTTCGAATAATTTGCCGACTATACTTTGTATGGTTCAAACAAAAATGTATAAAAAATTTATTTATTATTTTCACAGTACTATCGTATAAGGAATAGGTTATAGAATTCTTTGTTATTTAAACCTATATATTAAATATTAATACGGTTTCACAACGCCTGTTCACAGAACGAAGCGGCTATAACATGTATTCTTTCGTCCCACCAGCTAGCGTTGTTGGAATCACCCGATCGCCTTGAACTCGCGACTTCGACATTTTTTGCTAACTACAACAGGATACGTCGCACCAGTCTCTAGCCCTTAGTGGTTTCTTGATGCCCTTGATGCATGTTAGAAATTCGGTCAGCCATTTTGGTTTTAGGGCCGTGCCTTTGTGAGCAGACAATGGATATTAGGACTAGATTTATTTGTTAGATTTGATTATTCACTTCGTTCGTTATAGGTTTTATTGACGAATTTAAATAAAAATCTTATTATAAATCGCAGTTGACTTATTAATAAGATGGTAATTATAATGCAAATAAGATTTTAATACGATTTGCAGCGTTTTTGATTGAAACAGCTTTGTTACTGGAAAAGGTTTTAGCTTGAAATATTCAAAACTGCTTCACATCTGCTGATTATATAGTTATTGATATCGGAGCTATGCTATTAGTTATTTGCGGAATAATGTGAAGTAGTGATAAGAGGGCTCCAACGTGATGCAATGTGACGGCGGAACGTTAGACACTAATAGATAGGTAATTATACTGTACATAGACACGTCCGAGAACAAATATGGCTACTTCGCGGTTTACATGACGCTGGCGACGTTTTCCTTAAAACACGTCACAATATAACTCTCATTTCTTTTTACATTATTTCAATTAACCTGATCTTTTATTTGATGTCTCCAATGTAGGTAATCCCTACACAAACGGAGTTAAAACGACAACATGCAGGTAAATTTACGATTTATTAGGATGGTGTGAATTCACTTACCGGCTCGAACGTTTCGTGCAAGCAATCATTGCATAACAATTGCTCGAAGCAGGTCCGTCGCGGCGTCAGCAAAATGCACATGGTTGAACGAAGGAATTCCGTCACGGCGCGGTACGAACGCTCACACGGGTCACACCGACTCTGTAAAAACCAGAAAGGTCTCAGTGGGAGGGGGGCGATTCGGGTTAATTCGGGGGGTTATTAGGTGGGTTGTCAGGTGGTGTGACGTGAGCGGTGTGCTTCGCGGTCGTCGACGAGGCACTGGCGGCGAGTCGGCCGCCGCCGGCCGCTCCTGCATTGCGGCGCGCAGCCGCACTCGTTCGCGCATGACCTTGGCATTGAACTTGGCAATGGGCCGGCGCGGCGCGGGGCACCTCCCCCTCCCCCCCGCACCCGTGATGCACCGGCAGCTGCACCCCCCCGCTCGCTTCGCCGCCTTCCTTCCCGCCTCGTCCGGCGCAACCCTTCTCATTTTAAATTTAGTGTCCCATGTATCGAACAGTCTTCGCAACCGGCATCTGGAAGCTACATTTGTAACTGGAATTCGCACATGTGGTCCTATTAACGAAACAACGGGTACTAAAACTATTGACGAGTTGCCGGATTCGTCTTGAAGCATATAACGATGATTTACTACATTGTAAGACTGTTTGCTAGTTCGCGTTAAGCTGGAAATTTATGTAGATATTTCTTATGATTACAGCGTGTAGGTCTTCTTGCCCATAGAGATGAGCTCTTTGAAGGAATTATTCATAGAATTTACTATCCTTAGACTAAAAGGTCGTGACTAAAGCTGAGACAAAAACATCTAGTCCAGAGCCAAAATTTTAGTATTGCAATTTAGTACTGCAAATGGTTGCGTGGGGTCTATCGAGTAACGAACTGAATTATACGGGTGACGTGGAATCTTCCTACGCCTTCCGGGAGGTCCGACTGAGGGGGGATGGGGCAAAATTTGGAGATCGATGTGAACGGCGCATGCGTACAAAGTTTTCGCAGTTCTTACATCCCGGCCGGTATCAAGCCTGAATAAACCTATCGTAAATTTCCCGCATTCAGTCAAAGGTCGCTATAAATTACATAATATGTAACCTACACTGCAACGTAAGAACGTTAGCGGTTGGCAACGACTAACACGGTTTACACCCCATGTGCTTCCATAGCAACACTTGCCTCATATTTTATTCATTGCGCATTTATTTGCAAATCTTATTGCGGACTGAGTTCAGTCTATGATATTTACACGTATCTGTTAAATGATAAACCTGTTTCCTGATAGTTCTTCATCTTTTTCTGACACTTGACCATGACTTGCCTCTGTTTCCGTATAAAGGTTTGATTTGGCCATATTTCGATTATAATTTGCATTATTCAGCATTTATGTTTACATGCATATATATGGGTTCAGTGCCTATTACTATAAAAATTCTGTGAGGAAACCCAACATTGGCAATGAGGCTAGCATGTTAGCAATGATGATTTTATTTCGGTCTTGAGCTTGAGCATACAATAAATAAACAAAATTTTTATCATTATAGCTTTCCCCAGTAAAACCAACCTCAAGATTTCTAGAAAGTATTTTGTTATCTATTTCTAAATTTTAAGCCGTCAAAATGCGTTGATTTTCAGCATTTATACAATTATTAAGAAAATATATCGTCTACCCAAAGATTACTAGGGAGATTTACTAGTATTTAGGTTTAAGAGGGTACTGCAGCCGAGAATATTAAATCTTAGATTGATTCAGTATTAATTTACCCCAGAGATACATAGATACTCGTACAAGTCTCTCATATGGACTGAATTGGAATGCTTCAAAAGTCTGCCTGACCCTTCGAACCAAAACCCAAACCTGTTTCCCGCCAGGAAAGAATTTCGCCTGGTTTCATTATAGACGCACTAAAAACGGTATAACCATTTTGCTTAGATACAAATCATTGATGGGACCGCCCGGATTCTAGTACCTTGTTCGAACTGTAAATAAATAATACATAAAACTTGATATATTCATCGTCATATGTCTGGATTTGGATCCCTCTGTAAGTGGCTTGGATCAACAAGGATACTAAATATCAATTGGTCTACGGAGTCTTCACATATTTGAAGATTTGTACGTATAATCAAGTAGTTACTTTTGAAGTGTTGATTTTTAAGAATTAAAAGGATGCCAATGGGACTACCTATATTAAAACTTGGTTATTGGTCCATCCTTCCGTTTGTTACAAAACTATATTGTCTCTTTAAACCTATTTACATACTTGATATTATTACTGAGTGTATTATTATAATTGATATAACATCAAATTAAAACAGAAAAATTTAAAAACTAAAAGGGATTCCATACACCTAACCGGTCTGTTAATGATAAATATTGTTATACTCATAGAAGCCATTGTGTGTGAGCCTGATTTGCATTTAGTCGATTTGCTTATTTTGTCCGGATAAAGAATACTCTAGAAAAGAATATATTTTAAGTGTTTCAACATCAAAGATACCCATATCCGCATTATGTAAAACTGTTTAATATTTACCACTGCGTTTCTTTTGCCAAAGCATATTAGGTCAGCCGTCGAAATTACAAACTTTGGCGTTATGTCCATTCTGTAGACATTTCAACCAAGAAAAAGTGACATAAATATAAAACCTATACATGATATAGTACGCAATGATAAAAGGAAATAGTCAGAATAAATAACAATCGAGGAATCGGATAGAAAAGTATTACTGATATGTTCCCATCTAAAATGAAAGCGAGCGTGTCACTCAGTTTCAAAGACGGTTAGGCATGTCATTCTAAGAGGACATCTCTTCATAGCTAACCAGGCAAACGAACTCTAACACCATCATAATTATGTTAACGCACTAAGTGGTGAAGTATGAATTGAAAAGCTTATTATCCAAAAAAAATACAAGTGATGATTATGTGTGTGCATTTTGCAAAAATGAGTATAAATACACACAAAGCAAGTAATTTAAAAAGTTTCCCTTTTATTTTTCGTAAATTCAATCAAATACCGAACGAATACTGAATCATCAGATGTCTTTGAGAACGAGAAGTTATTGCACAGAAATCGAAACGAGTCAAGATGCGGACACAACTCGGGAGGTTAGTTACGAGGGGATGGATATTTTTGGCGAAACTAAATTAGGAATTAATGCTGAATCCGGACAGATGGAAATAACGGTTGGTTGTGCGACGAAACACTAGAGATACACGTTTCAGATTTAAAGTTTGAACTTCACTGAAATTTATTGTCAATCATGTTAATGCAGATATCTAATAACTATAAGCCACACCCAATACTTAGTTCAAAATAATTTATTAATGTTACCTACATTCTCCTACACAATACCTTTTCTCAATACACCATTTCGCTGAAGAAATGGAAGGAAAAGGAAGAAAGAGCGAAGGAAAGTACTCAGCAAATCTCTTGAAGCTTCAGTTAATGTCGCTAATCCTAGGCTCTGGCGAGCTGCCATTGTGAAGGGGAGAGTCCGAGTGGATCATCAGAGAGTCCATTGCGATAATGTTTCCTCCTTCATTCAGTATCACGAGTGCCTCCAGTTTGGAAATATCAAAACCCATTGCCCTAACAGCGTCGATAAACGATGCGGCCACTGTTCGAGTGTTGGGCATGTTGACGCTGAATGCCCCACGAAGGAGAGTGAGCCTTAACATTATAACTATATGTCACACAATGCCAAATTTGAAACTATATATGATACCGTACATAAGGCAACATCTTCGATTTGTCCCGTGTTGTCATTCATGGAAAAACGTATTAGTTCTAGAATAGATTACGACTCTTTATAGAATTTATTTGAACACATAATTATCTTAATATATATGTACATATAAAGTACGTGTCACGGTGTTTGTCCGCGATGGACTAATTGACCGATTTTAATCAAATTTTGCACACCGTGTGCAGTTTGATCCAACTTTACATTTACTTTACAATTTATAGTGGCAATACTATTTTATTGCAAATTATTTGTTTAATATCTTACGAAGAATTAGTCCCATAAGATTCTAACAGATGGCGCTGTAAGGTAATTAATTAATTGGCAAAATTGAGTATGTAAACCTTAGTCACAGCAACGCGTGGCCTACTTATATACATATGTTTTAGCCCAAATAATGTATAACCTGTTTGTATTAGTTTTCTTTTCACTATCTATTTTTATTTATTTACTCGCGATTTTCGTTCACCTATCTGTGTATAATATGAAAATTGTAAAAGAGTTTGCACTCTGTCTGCATGGAGGCTGCCCCGTATCAAAACGCGGGACATCCATCCTTGACTGACTTGGTCTATGTAAATGCGTGGTCATCAGCCTTAAAATTCATTAAATTAGCGTTTTAGTAATTACTTTTGTTTGTATAAACATAACTATAAACGATATTATAAACACTGTTGAATTAGATATACATATGTGACTTAACTAAAATATAAAAAAGAAATATTGAAGCAATATCCACTTAATAATGTTAAAAATCAACATAGACTAAAGATCTAAAAATTTTGGATTACGATGACGTTAACAAATATTCTTATTCCAGTTTATGTTTAAGAAATTCTAATGATTGTCAAAAAAGTATTTATAATTAAACTAGCTGACCCGGCAGACTTGGTAGGTACCGCGTAGAAAATTGTTGTCTTTTATTTAATTCCGGCATTTTTATATTTACTTACCTTTTAAACCTTCCCTGGACTTCCACAAATAATTCAAGACCAAAATTAGCCAAATC
>DWJN01004949.1:0-11915 GCA_018248895.1 Carystus phorcus
TTTGTTTTTTAATTTGCCTATTACTTACGAAGGGGCAAGTGTTGCCATTTGGCAACGCCAGTACATAATGGGTTAATGTGTCACTCTGTCGTTCGACATGATAAATCCATATTCTTCTTCTTAGACGTGCACTGTTGGCACAGTGGTCGTAGTCAATTCTCGGTCAATTATTGTATCGCCGCTTCTGTTGAGATGCTTCGACACGTAACTTTGTTTTTGACGGAGTAACAGCAATCGGTAATACCGGAATACATAGATATATGGTACATAGATTGAATGAGCCCTGTCCATCGTGTAGGAGAGCATCCACGTGATTTAATGCCCACAACTTTATCTTGCACTAATATATGTCGATGCTTTGAAACACAATAAAGACTAATCTATTTAGTCCTTCACATTACCAAGGACAGGAATAGGAGAGCCGTTTTGAGAGTAAAACTGTCTTATCGAGAGGATCTCGACCCTTAGCAATGAGGAATACGACGCAAGTGGAGAGATCCGTGTAGTAACATCGATAATGTTTTTGTTGGCAGGTCTTTTTGAGACGGAAGGTGTCCGGATACCGGGCACGGAATGCGACTACCAGTTCAGCCGGTCCGGCAACCGGCCGAGTCACGGTCGCTTGTACAGCCCCCGCTACCCGTCCATCTACCCCAACAATGTGCGATGTTCCTACCATTTTCACGCCAGGTAAATATTTCATTCAGATTTATAGTTTACGTTCAGTTCAGTTGGTTCAAGTTGGTCAGTTCGAGTTTAATTGGTACTGTACCAACCACGTCCTGCCTCGTACGTGTAAACTGTGAAGCGAGCTTCCTGCATCAGTGTTCTCACAATGCTATGACATTGGGCCTTGAAACAGATCCATCGCTTCCTTCTTAGCCAACAACGGATGACATCCCTTACCATCAGATTACCCTTCTCCTTATTTGCCTGCTTACGGAATTAAAATAACTAGGTAGCAGACCTTGATATTTCTACCATAACTTGTGGTAAGGAACATCGAGTAACCAGCGGTGCGGATTTTACTTGCTTTGTGATCTTAACGAGCTCTAAAATACTTTTGTTTCTTACTAACACACCTTGAATATTTCGAAAGTTCCTTAAGATGATTTTCAGTAAATTTAAGCATACTCGAAGGGTTAGAAAATTTTAAACGCCATATTTAGATCAGTAGGGATACTAACCTAATCAGGAGATCGACATAAAGATAACGAAGGTATTTTCTCATAACAGAAAGACGATTCAAGCCTAAAATTTTGTATATTTAATAATACAATTTGGTATTTTCATCATTAAACCACGTCAACGTCACGTTCCATTTATTTATAAGCATACATACAAAGAACAATACGTATATAGCAGACACTAAGTATCAAGTGTCATCGTTTTTTCTTTGGCAAGTATTATACAGTTAAAGCCGTTGTTTTCAAGGCAATTTTATAGCGAAAAATGATGAAAATTGCTATTATAACGCGTTTTTTCTGTTTCAGACCAAAGGATCGCGTTAAGCTAGTTTTCGAAGAAATTTCCTTGCAGAAAGGTGATATAAGGTAAGTTAAAATTTAGTTAAAAAGCCTTTTAAATTGTACTAAATTTTCTCGGAAACTCATGTATCTTTACATGTTCTAAACGGCAGATGACTCGCGTGATATTTGGGGCATCAGCCCTTGTAGAGGGTTTTTATTTATTTGAAACTTCTGGGAAACATTGGGCACAAACATATTATATTCCTATTGGAGTCTAATCATAGTTTCCATACACAGTATCAGTCGCTAATGCAAAGGATTTGGAAGTACAAAATTATGCAAATAACTCAGGTATGAGTAAAGGGACTCACTAATCTTCAGTCCGCAAGTAAGTCCAGATCCATGATACCTTTTGGCCTATGTAACCAATTGCTGACCAGTTGTACGACCTATGTAGCGCAATGGTCGAGATGGAACCGCCATTGGAAGGATCCTTGGGTTCGATTCTCATTAAAACAGAAGTTTGGATGATGAATTCAGATTTCGGTCCTCGGTCTGGGTGTGTGTGTTTTTATTTTTGTGCATTGTCAGTAGCACCTACAACTGATGATTATTGCAATTCACGCACCATTTTTTTGTCATTGTTGATTGGATTTAGATTGTTGTACGAAGTAAGGAATTGTTCGGAGTGAGTGAGAGAGTAACTGAAATTACATCAACTCGAACAAACTTGAAAGTACAATTGTCATCATGTAATTTATTATATGTTTATATGTCATAAAATTGCCATTAAACTTTTCCAATAACCAAAGATGACTGTATAATAAAACTCAGATATGTTGTAATAATCGGGCCATCTCCACGAATATCCAATTTTACTACGGTGCATGATAGCACCACTGGACACTGTCGTAAAAGTGTTATAAAGTTCATGACACCGCTACGATATTATCTTACAGCTTGGGAAATATTAAATTCTCCAGAACTTTCATAATAGTAAAACTTAATCGGGTAAAAACACGATGTTACGCAAAGAGTACATACAAGAAATGTTGAAAATGAAAAATGACATCCAAATTAAAAAAAAAAATAATACACAAATAATACAGCAACGTAATCGTAGTGATCCACGATGGGCGAACAAATATCTATCTGTCCCATAAATATTTGCCTTATCATATAATCAAACCTAGGAATCCTCGCTTCACTTTACCAACTAATTACAGAGTCATCTATTAAAATTAGAAATAAATTATTTCACAGACACGCATGGAAATTGTGTCTTGAAATTAATAAATATATGATGAAAATAGCAGGTTTATTACACAAATTAAATATTGGTTTTATGATTGGTAACGTGCTGATAACAGTCTAAACTTTCTCGGCCTCAATACTTTTGCAGAATTCTGATTTAATCATTCGTTGAACTAAAGGAGAATTATCGGATCCTGAAAAAATAAATTTCCACAAAGGCAATGATGAATTCATAACTAACTTTGATTTAAAAACCGTTACATTAAATTTGAATCATTGAATCATTACCATTTTACCTAATAGGGTGTAAATTACCCACAATTTCGCAAATATCAGGCGATCTTCATACAATTCCGTGAAATAGTCATCCCTGTATTTAACAGCATTACCATAATTGAATTATGAATATAATAGACCGCTGCACGGAACCGTTAATGAGCGTCAGCTATAAACCACATCTAGCCGCTTAATTATCTAGATAATGCATGCGCCCGCGTTAGGATACAATATACTGTAACGACTAAAAGGTATTTTAGTATTTTCATTGGTTGGAACATTAGACATGTACTCTACTCGCACTATCTCTCTCTGTCGCGCACACACAATCTCTCTATCTCTCACACACACACTATCTCTCTCTCATACACACACACACTGTCTCTCTCTTTCTATCTCTATCTTTCTCTCTCTGTCTCATTAAGTTCGGTCCCTCATGTCTGAGGAACGTTGTCAGCATCTTGGTGGCGTCTGGAGTAGGTTATTTGCCTCCATTGGTCTCTTTTCAGTGCATTTCATACGATGGTGTAGAATTTAGAGGACGACAAGTCCTTCACTTGACTGAACTGTCTTGTATAGAGCATTATGGTCACAAATTATATTTCAGTTCCATGTAAACTTCAGCATACGTCAAGTTATACTTCGTTCGCTGTGAATTGTTTTAATTTTACTATTATACCGATTGACTATCGATATCAACACTATACTATTTCGACCCAATTGTATAGATTGAGGTCACGGCTGTAATGGAGTAAGACGATACGTATATGTTTCTGCTTTTAATGTGGAAAGAAATGGAATCGTATGTTCGCTATTTTCTGCCACTAAATCAACCGGCATATATTTGTAACTTATTCTCACAAAGCATCACAATGACCTCGGAATTGATGTCGATAGGCATATCGATGCACACCAATAATTACGGCCAAGAGTAATTTGTCCTAACTGTAATAAAAAACTATGAAAATCCTTTATAAAAATATATGGCAAGGCATGGTTCCTTTCTCACAACGTAAGAGATGTAGATCCTTCCTCGCTGTAATGAAAACGATCGAGTGATTAGTGTAATAACAGAGTTTTTATATCGTGTAAAGTATTTGACCATTTAATGACTACATAACCCGCGAGTCCTTTGGAAAATGCTCCAAAATTTCTTATTATTGTGATCAAAAAATGTTGCCACTAACTGTCTGCATTGCTCAGTCCTATGAATCGCTAATAATTGACACAAGTTCAATAAATGCAAATCCCGAATATAAGCCCTCGTATATATTTCAGCCTCAAAAAGATCAGAATGTAGTAACGAAGTGGTAGTCAGTTGTAAAGAAAGTAGGTCTCGCTAAAGTAATAAAGAATGCTACGATCGCGTAGCGCTGTAAAAAGATGGGAAGCATGGGACTTGTTCCAAATTCGAGGAGGTAAAAAAATCCCTGAAACTTGAATACAACATTTTGGACTTTTAATTTCCCAATAGTAGTCACCGCACTAACATCCACCTATATAATATTACTGACATTCCTAAATGCAATAAACATTCCTGCATTCTTAATTCTGTTATAGTATTCTTCACTCTTCTTTATTATCAAAAAGAATTTGAATTTATTTTCAGACCTCCAATTTTATTTTTGATTCTAATAGCGATCTACCATAGAAATAGCATATTTTGAAGCGGAGCTGTGATTAACAGAAAACTCCTTATAAAGCAAATTATCTTATCGCGTAGCTAAAATTATTATAAATGAACCCAAAGAGCTTCTCACGCATAATCTTTAATAAATCTAATTTGCGATGTAGGATACATAACAATATCGTACATGTAATTAATTATTTATTAAGTTGATAATAATTGGAAACTTAGACGTGGCTTCCGCAGATTCTTAAGATAGCTGATGGAAACACTCAGAAGGCCTTCGTATACAACGTTGCGTAACAAATCGATGATATTTTTTAATGTAAGAACGCGCCAACACGATTATACATATTGGAAAATCAGCTTACCCTTCATTATTTAAAGGGAAACTCAAATTTACTATGACTGATGTCTAGAAGGAAGATGAAGCAAATAAAACTCCAACATTGTGTTTAAGTATGTAGCTTAGCAACAAGTGAGATGGATTAATAGTATGCACGTTAGTTTAAATCATATTATATGTAATGTCTTTAAATACTGAATGCTCCGCTTACTTCCAAAATTATGTTGATTAGAAATTAATTACTACTTCTGTGAACAAAAACTTAAAGAAACCCCATCCATGAGAAAGGTGTGATCCCTATTGATTGGCACTTTACTTGGTCTATTACAAGAAGAGAACCGACCTTACCAGCTATTTATAGGTTTCGAAGCACGATGTCGTAGCCTCGTCCATTCCTCAGTAGACTGAAACACGACCTAGGTAGATTTACTTGAAGTCACTCATACAAATTTAAGGAAATCTTAGTCATAGACCGTACAAATCACTATCAAATACAAAAAGTGAAATGATCCATTTAAACAAAATAACAAAACATCAAACGAATAACTAAAACAAATTAAGGGCTGATTTTTTAATGGACAATGAATGTTAACATGTCATTCAGGTATAAAGAGGATCATATTCAATGTCAACGCTTTTCCTTTAATACTTGATACCTGGAAAATTCGTAGCTACGAATGTATAGCTAAATACATACAATTTATTTTCGAACGTGAGAAACAAGTTATCAAATTGAAGTCACAATTTTGTAATCCCGACCTCTTTACAATTCAGGATTTGTAAGGCTAACACAATGGAACTTGAAACCTGGAAGATTTGTTTTTCCTTATCTTAGAGTTAATTTTTGATTGGCGACGTTTAAATTGGACTCATTTAAGTGGTTTTTGTTTCTAAAATGTGTAATTTTTTAATACATTAATTCTCTTGTAATAAAACCCTGTAACCTAGTTGATGCTTTTCATGTTTGCAAAGTATCTACTACAATGGTATGGTATGATATAATTATTTTCTCGTATCGTATCTTTATTTTAAAATACAAATAGCACATGAATTAGTTTTGTTTTTGTTTCGCTAATTAGACGAAATCACTTACTTAATATGCAATATATATCATTATAATAGTAATGTGTAAAGGTGTTTTAAGTAAAATTATGTTCTTAATTACAAATAATAAGTGACGATGTAACAGGCAGCCTTGAAATGCTTTTAAGGCGACTGATTAAGCTTCACAAAGTAATTTACGCAGTATAACCCAGTTAGGAGTAAAACAAGTGAATGTTTTAAATGTGTACCTAAAACAAATAAGTAGGAATATTTTAACAAAAGATCGAAAGAAAAGGGAATCTGGTAGAACATAACAATTTGAAACCATTTTAAGCTTAACCTTGTGGCATCGCATCAGTGTATCCTTTGGTGTTGCTAATGTCCATGGGAAATGATGACCATTTATCATATTTAGCTGGTCTGCTATTTTGTCGGTTTTATCTATCTATCAATAAGTACTTTAAACTCCACTGCTGTACATAGGCCTCCCCTAATAGACGCTAATCCAACCGTTCTTGAGCCCTCTGAATCGGTACAAACTAACCGTAAAACTAACGTTAAAACTGTACAACTAACCGTATAACTAACGTTAAAGTATAAAAAAACATGTAACTGTGAAAAGACTCTTTTTCCTCATATTAGTTTACCGAATCAACAAATAACAATGAACAAAGCAAGTTCGTAAACATCAGATACCGAATCAAATAATAATATCAAACCGTGCATAAGATATGAAGATACAGAACTAGACCCAAAGTAAATTAACTTCAGTGCAATACCATCTCCAACTTCAGAATATTATGTTATTGTTAACTCGGTTAGATTAATTAAGACAAATATCTTGGTACGGAATAGTGATACAGTGAAACGTCGCATAATACCTGCGGGATTTAAACTATATGATAATGTCAATATTCGGTTTCAGTTTATGCTTTAGTTCGCAAGAAATTATATCTTCTTAAAATATATACATATATTACATGTCACGATGTTTGTTCGCGATGGACTCCTAAACTACTTAAACGATTTTAATCAAATTTTGCACACCGTCACATCCAACTAGCATGCATCTCAATTTATAGTCGCAACATTATTTTATTGCAAATTATTTGTTTAATATCTTACAAAGGATTAGTTCCAAAGGATTCTAACAGGTGGCGGTGTAAGGTAATTAGTCGGCAAAATTGAGTATGTAAACCTTAGTTACAGCAACGTGTGGCCAGGTCTACTAGTTGATAAATCAATCTTTACACAAAGCCCTACTAAGTGGGAGGACTTCGGTAGCTTGACTTTCTTATGTAAGCTGTAAGTTACTAGGAGTAAATAAATAATTTGACTTTGACTATGATTTTGTTTAGCTAATTCATTCATAATTCCAATTCAATTCCAATTCAATAAAGACGAATAGATAGATATATTTACGGTAGATAATGATTTAATATGTCGTGACGATTTCCCGTCATGGATTAGTATTTTTATGTTGTGATCGTTATTTTTACGATTTGTGAAGAAATTGAAATAACAAATCGATTAATTGATTATTATAGAAAAAAATACGTTTCGTCAAAAAAAAACTGGTTGTATCGAATTTTAGACTCAATAAAACTAGTGACTCGTTTATGGGCAGATTAGTCAAAAATTGTCACAAAATTCCATTACAATTAATCCAAATAAAACACAACCAACAAAATAACTGTCATTTTAAAGCTTATTTCAAAGGTGTTCTTATGTTATAGGCTATTACAAATTAGTTAAATATTTTAAAGACAAGAATGCTTGAGCATGAGTTTGATATATAGTTATAAGTAATACTATCTAAGTGTTTCCTTAAACTGTGATTTGGAAAAAATCTACTTGGGAGTTTCTTGCGGTTACTTCGTCCAAGACCTCTCATCGTGATGATTGTTAAAGCGTTAGCGTAGTTGACTTTCGAAAAGTGTTTGTATAAAACAACTTCGGCCTAAATGATTTGATTTTATTTGACTAATAAGTTCTAAATTAAAAATACGTACTTTAAAAAAGTTAAACATTTTATTATTTATAATCTTACTATTAGACTAGATAACCCATCTCAAACAGAGCCGCATTAACTTATAATTAATGATAAAAACATTTTAGTAAATCTTCTTGTTTAGAAAGTTTAAAACAGGGTATATCCGCAGGGTCCATAGCCAATTCCAGATCCGTAAACTATAGGTGCTGATGCTCCAGCAAACCCAGCCACACCATTAAACCCATAACCCATATCTTCAGCAGTAATACCCATAGCTGCATTATCACAAGCATAAGAAATCGCACCAGCTCCACACGTAGGAAGAGCGCCTTCCAAAGCAACAGTTCCTAGGAAGGGTATTGCACCGCTTGCAGCTAATATCCCTTCGTAAGCGTTCTCTGAAACAAAAGAAACTCCAGCTGGGATTCCAGTTGAGGTACTGGAGACAGCTACACCTGGGCCGTTAGATGCTGCTAAGGCTGATGCTGGGGCGTAGGTCCATTCAATTGGGTTGGAGTAAGATGTTCCCCAAGTACAAGACGCAGTCGCTATGGGTGCTGGTCCCCAAGAAGCAGTATAGCCACATGAGTCAGCAACTCCAATGCTCTGAGCAGAAATACTCTGTAATGAAAAATGTTTATTTTAAGTATCCCAATCTAAATATATGTAACTCAAAGGTAACTGACTGACTGATATAGTGATCTATCAACGCACAGCCCAAACCACTGGACAAATCGGGCTGAAATATGGCATGCAGGTAGATGTTATGACGTAGGTATCCGCTAAGAAAGGATTATGATCAATTCTACATCTCAGAGGATAAAATAGGGGATGAAAGTTTCTTAACGCGAACGAAGCAGCGGGTACAAGCTCGTTTATTGTATAGACAATCAGATGGGCTGGTGGTAAGGGAACACCTTCCCGCATGTACATCAGTAACGTAGAAGGTATTAAGGTTGCTAGCCAAAAAATAATAGCAAAGAACGCTGAATGCTTTTTTCTGCAACTTTCATATCGATTTGTATTGCATTTGTGACCTTACATTATCATTCTCTTTATTCTTGCGTTATACTTTTCATTACTGAAAGCCGTGTCCAGCATGAAAGTTCTTTATAGCTCTTATTATATTCCTGCATTCTATTCGACTAGGCTGTCTTCCGATATTGTACAGCCTTAATGTGTGACCAATCATATTCATTGTCAAATTTATTCGATTTGGTACCAACCTACATGAAAATACTAATAAAACGATCAATTATAGAATTAATAATTTTACGTCATAAAAAATTGAACTTTGTTTAGCATACATAAAATTTTAGTCCTTCGAATTCTTTCCAATATTCAAACATTTATTTATTAATTCGAGTATTTCACCGAATATACTAATGATGATATTTACCTGGATTAAAAATATATGTGCGTACAAAATGAGAATGCATTTAACAGTCATGGTTATTTCCTATTACTTTAAATTGCTGTATAAGATTTCTTATTCCAATTTCAATTTATACTAATCTTGTATTACATTAATAATAGTAATAATTGTGAGTCAATGGACTCAATTACGTGAGTTTCTTTACTTTTGTGCGTAGAACGTGACAAACAGCGCTTATAGCTCAGCAGCTAGCGTTGATACTAAACGATCGTCTGAGTTGAGCAACTACGCGGTCGATGCAAGATGAGTTACCGCTAATGGCAATTTTTTTTTTGAGTTTCCGTGCTTCATAGGTCACATGAAAAAATAATAACATGAGTGGAGTGGTGTGAATTAGGGGAGACCTATGTCCAGCAGTGGACGTCCAAAGGCTGATGGATAGATGGATATCCTATATAGCAATCGTTAATTCATATCGGAGTATTGGCATAAAAATTTCGTATATTTGTTTTGGTGACAAGAACCTTTAAAAATCGGCAATAGCGTAGCGGAGGCATTAGGCCTTGTCTATGAGTGAGATGAAACCTGTGCCCTATAAGGATCCTTATGAATTACGAATGAATGCTCAAGTAACTCAAGTCAGCAAAACAGAAAAATGCATTATCTTGTTATTTCCTCCTATCGCCTTCGTAGGGTTCAACGCTCTTTTGTGGGGCTAATTATACGTTTTTATAATAAAATACTAATGTTGATCCTTGATCTACCCTTAGAAAAATTTTCAAAATATGTCAAAACACGACTTATAGATAAAGGGTAATATATAATGTTGATGAAAATATTAATGATAAGGACGCATGGAAATGAACAGCCACAACCAGTTCTACTTAACTTAGTAATTGTAATGTTGTTTATTTTTTTTATCTGTAATTAGTGTAAGTATTGTTTATAAGATGTCCTGAAGAGTTTCTTTCGCTCTTTCTTTTCATCTTTATAAGGGTTTCCGAGACGGTGCTAGATGTAAAGTATTTGACGTTCATAAATGTATTTATAATTACCTACATATATGAAACAAAAGATATTTGATTTTGAGTTAGATTAAATTCACTGGTTTTCAGTGCGGACCTTCAGTGCGTAGTCCAGGCCAGTTTGTATTCTATATGATAGCACTTAAACAAGGCTTCGAGATATATAAACATAAGTAAAGACAAGGGTTTAACATACTAATAATAAAACTTTTTATAGTACACCAATACACAGTTAAATATACAGAATGTAAAAGCAAAATTGGTACAACAGGCGGCCTTATCCCAGAAAGCGATTTCTTCCAGGTAACCTTTGGAAAGAGGACAGTTACACAAGAAACAAGAGTAAGGAGTGTCCGAGAAAACAAAAACACAATAACTAAATTTTGAATAAACCTATACTTAAATTGGGTTTAATATTTTGTACTGTCCCAATAAATTCAAAACACTAAGTCTTTAGAAATATGTTAATATGGCCATAATCTCACGTTTTAAGATTTCAACACATGTCAGTGATTCGGTGGCAGAGCATTTTACTGGTATATAAGCTACTATAGGTGATTCTACCGTTATTCTAGGATCATCACCACAGAATTCATCATGTCTTCCTTTGCTTTCGTCTTCCTCTGCATCCAGGCTTGCCTGGTCCAGGTAAGTCTCAATAACTTTGGATTCTTTTTTTATATCTTCAATTTCATTTCGTTACTTTACTGTATCACTCGTAACTTGTTCAAAACTATTATCAACGACTTTTAACACATCATTATTGTTAATTAAATATTGATAGGTAACGTTTATCTACGAAATGTAATTGTTTTACTTAACGCTATCGCCCACTTTCCAATTGAATATCATATCTCATGTAAGTGCTTTGTAGAGTTGGGTAATTTTGAATTCAACAATGACTAAATTTAGAATGTTTTACAATCATTCTTTGGGTATCAGGTAGATTTAATAATGAAAACTCTTGATTGTGATTTTTTACCAACTACAAAAAAAGAGGTTCTCAATTAAATTGTATTTTTTTTGTTAGTTCATATCATTTTGTATGTGTATTTTCAATGTGTATTGAATTTACTTCAATTACGTCTATGAATCGGTGCCAGTTCCTTTGATTGATCTAGACCAAACGCACCAACTTCCTAAACAGCTTCACTCATCAATCTATTTTATTATTTTTGATGGCGGTTTTACATTATTTTTTAGTTTTTAATTATTAATTGAAATCTATTTCCAGAACGTCTTCAGCCAGTGCATTGGTCCTGCCTTAGCTGCTCCTTGCGCTGGTGCCCTTGGTGCTCCTTTCGGTGCCTACGGTGAGCCTTTCGCTGCTGGTTATGGACTTGCTGGACCTTTTGGCGCTTATGGTGAACCTTTTGCCGCTGGAGCTTACGGTCTTGCCGGACCTTTCGCCGGTCCACTCGCTACCGGCCCCGTCGGTGCCTACGGCGGCGCTGGTATCGGTGAGGTCGCCGTCGCTGGTGAGCTGCCCGTCGCCGGTACCACCCT
>DWJN01004950.1:0-11914 GCA_018248895.1 Carystus phorcus
TACACTGGAGGGTGGTAGCTAGCCAGTCAGACCGTGGGGGTCTTACCACCGCATGGAGAGGGATACTTTTAGGATTATACTAGGCAGTATCCAAAACCTAGAGACCTCTAAAAAAAGGGACCGGGCGTCGTTTTCCTCCGTCGGCCTCGTTCGTTGACCAGCAGGGTGCACCACTTGCAGGTGAGGCAGACTTGGACTCGAAGATCTTATTGAGCCCCTTGCACCCCAAAATTGCCATGTGTGTAACATCAGATGCATCGCCTATGTGTTACGGGCGAAAATGATTCAATGTTTATTACTTAAACTAACATTGTAATCCTTTAATTATTCATTGAACATTTTTAAACTAATAAACTTAAAATAAAGTAAGCAATCCTTTTATCTAAATAGCTTATCGAAATGTTATTAATCTTCTGGAAAATTATTGACAAAGTGACAAATGTTCGGGAAGTAATTGTTTAAATAATCCTTTCAGTTTACGAAGAAGACCCTCTCTGGGGCGCAGTATTAACCCTTAAACCTTTAAGCGAGGGTTGTAGGACACGCGGACTGTCACATTCACAATAATGCGTCATACGTTAATATAATATCTGTGAACAATATTGTCCCCTTCTATTTGGAACTTAATGTTTTTCTTTTATATTAAACTAGCTTCTCCCGTGGGTTTGCTCATGAAAGAGTGATTTTCCAAAACAAAATTTCATAAATAGTTTTTAACTATTATTTTAGATTTTGTGTACCTATCCATCCTATAGAAACCGATACCTGGGATAAAAAGTAGTCTTTGAGCTATTACGCACTATAGTTTTCTGTGTACCAAATTTCCTTCAGATCCTTTCAGCCTATCGGGCGCGATTGAACAACGACCATCCAGTCTCTCGTATTTTTTTTTTATATTAATACTAAGATTTTCATTGGAACACATGCAAAACTAAATAACTTCTTAATGTAAATTTATATTTAAACTGAGTTAGGTTGGTAAAAACATTTGTGTCCTATATTTCACAGATATATTGCATAGTAAATCTAAATGAGAATGTTACGAGAAACACAGTACACTATGGGGTGCAAATATTACAAGCTTGATCCGACATGACAATAAATCAACTAATTTGGCGCCGAAATCTGTATTCCGGGTTGACAGAATTACATAGTCTATGGGTGGATTTACAGTGTTGAGCCCGCGGAACGTGGTTATTAGGATGGCATAAATATCAAGATTTATTTCCACATTACGGTTTGAGATTTATAAATACAAAATCCGTAAAGCAATGGTTACCATGTTCGATCGCATTGTAGCTTCCTGGGTTCGATTATCAGCGAGACAAAATTTTGAATATTTACAACAGCCGCGACACTATTAATCGTAGTGGAGGATATACAATGTGTTCGTGTATACTATATAATTTTATATATATAAATTCTACTACTCTGTAAACGTCAAAACTCTTACTAGGGGGTGAGATAAATTTTGATGAAATTTTATGTGTGTTTAAGTCTATTGAAGAGTGGTTGATTTCACGATTGGATTGGACAGTTTTTTAATTTTTGTCTATCACGACTGACTATTCAGAGAATCGAACTGAAAATCCATCGCTCGATTACAACCGCCATACGTCATGTATTTCTTTTTATATGCTGCTCCATCCGTACATAAGGAAAGTCGTTTAGTGTATATATGTAGGAGAATCAATATAAGGTACGTATACACAAGAGAACAATGGCTAAGGCGTCGACACAATGGACAATGCCCGTACCTCCGATACGATAATACACTCATCTAGAGTTTGTCTGTGTGAGTGTCGATACTGCTTTCACATTGTGTAACACAATACAAGTGTTATGGTAGCCGTTGTAAACTCCTACTCCCAGTTATTGACTTTAAATAGAACGTTTTTGAATACGACAAATCCTACTCATAATCATACCTTTCAGATTTTTAGATAATTTAATGGGATTTTAAATTTTTTTTTTCTGGTATTAGATATTGAATTTGTTATGGTTTTTGTCTGCAAAAGGGTTTTGTACCTAAGAAATCGCTTCTTCGCGTTGAGAATATTTACTATGAAGTGAAATAGAAAGGGGATGATATGTTTGTAATTGGTTTTATAATGTGTTCCAAAACTATGGATAAAATATCTGCGATAGACGCATAGATCGATTTGAGGACGCGATCAAAGGGAACCTTAAAAACATGTTTAATTTTAGTGACATTATACGTTCAATATTGCATTCACAATTTGCTTTATTCACTACTAGATGAACCAGCAAACGTAGTTTTGCCATATAAATTATTATTTAAGAACTACATATATTTGTAACCATAAAAATAGTTATAGTGTGTTAACCTTAAAAGCTACACATACGCTATCGCAGACTTTTATTTAGATCTTTTAGAGGGGAACAATTTTGTGATACATGATTTTTGAGTAACTTTCACCATTTACTCAGCGCACGCATGGAAAGCTTAAAATTAAGCCGTTTTCGCAATATTTTTTATTGCTGCTCCTCTTCTATTCATCTTAGCGTGTTAATCTATAGCGTATAGCCTTCCTCTATATAAATGGACTATCTTACACTAAAAATAAATTTCAAATCGGTCCAGTAGTTCCTGAGATTAGTCTGTTCAAACAATCAAACATACAAACTCTTCAGCTTTATATATCTATTAGTATTAGTATTAGTATAGATAAAACATTTATAATTTGATTGAAACATTTATTACTGCTCACATTCTGCACATTAACATGGATGAGAACCACAGACACTGTAAATAGGTATATTTTACACAGAGTACTACATCATATTTAATAGAACAAATACCGCCTCCGCCAGACAAAAGTTTTATAAAAATATAAATATTATAATGTACTAGTTTCATTATTGTCGTTTTATGATATCCTGGCATTTCACATAATAGTTACTGTGTCGTTTTGAAATAAGTTCTATATACAAGCTTTGATAGACTATCGGAACTATTGAATATATTTATCGACAACAAGATAGCGTGTCGTGATTTTTCACGATACACGTTGTAGATTTTCACGACACGACACTACATGACCACAAGCTTCTAGTTAATCTATTGTAACAATTATAATAAAATACTATTATGAACTAATACATGCAATGTTTCTTCTAAACTATTTTCTAATTACATTAATTTTAACAAAGATTTGCAAACAGAGACCGCTAGTGGCTGCATTTTTCAAGCATTTCCGATCTTCGGAGGGTGCATTAAGCTGTCGCGTGTAAATGTAACGTTACTCTCGATCCCTGTCGTTATCTTAAATAACAGTCGTCAAGTCATGTCGGAAGTTTTTAGGACAGTTTAAAAACTAACTACTACTAATTACTGGGTCATATTTATAACCTGTAAGTAATCAAATTTATACTAATAGTAGCACTCGGCCACGCGTTGCTGTGACTAAGCTAAGGTTTACATACTCAATTTTGCCAATTAATTAGCTTACACCGCCATCTGTTGGAATCTTATGGAACTAATTCTTTGTAAGATATTAAACAAATAATTTTCATTAAAATAATATTGCGACTATAAGCTATCCTATCTTTCAAGTTGGATCAAACTGTACCCGGTGTGCAAAATTTGATTAAAATCGGTTAAGTAGTTTAGGAGTCTATCGCGGACAAACATCGTGACACGTAAGTTATATATATTAAGAAGATTATAAAGCTGAAGGATTTGTTTGTTTGATTGATTATTTGAACGCACTAATCTCAGGAACTATTGATTCGAATTAAAAATTCTGTGTTGGATAGCCCATTTATGGAGGAAGGTTATATAACATAACGCTACAACCAATAGGATTTCAGTAGTGATAAGAAATGTTACAAAAACGAGACATATGTTCCAAGGTGATACGAAGTTCGCCAGGAAAGTAGTAGTACAATGGTGTCACGTTGTTCAAACGGCACAGCACTCATGCGTGGCCAATTACTCTACACTAGTTCACTAGTTACCTAATATAAACATCCGCAGTCACGAGGATCTATTTAGAAGCGCAGTGGTTCACCCGAGAATAACCGTCAATGGTGTTCTCCCGTTTTACCGGTTTCACGTGGTAATGATTCAATGTTTACACTACCGACACAATGTTCACTTTACGGCGCTCGACTGAACCTACGTAAATTCGCATTCTTGTGCCATTACTGTACAGAGATGTCGCATCGACAGAGAACAAATTACTGATACTAAATAAGAAAGTCCACGATTTTCAGCATCGTCATTTGAACTTTATATATTTTCCTGGAAGGTAGTATAAAATTGATTTCTAAACTTTATATAAACCTTATTTGAAAACACCTAAAGGACTCTATTTTTTTTCTAGAATATCCGATATGAGTTATTAAACACGTGGTTAAAATGTGATTAGGTACATAACATATATTTCTGTTGTGCCATAAAATATTAGTGTCGAATGAAAACTGCCATGATGCAATAACACGTAGATGTCATTCGAATCTATTGCCTAGATCCAAATAATTATAGTAAGAACAGATAAGAGGGATTTTATTTAATAGTACAATAATAACTGTCCTAAAATTTATTCAAAACACTTTTCAAGAGTACCAACTAACAGAAAGAGATTTAAATATTTGACACTAATATTGCTAGTTGATAACCAGAGAAGTGAAAATTAAGTATGCAAGCTCGTATGAGTAACATACCTAACACCAAAACTGGAACCATACTAGTGAAATTTGTTTAGCAAGTACCCACTATAAGTATGCTACAAAAATTTGTCAGTCGCTAATCGCTGGTGATGAAGTAATTCCGTAAAACCACCGCATTGTTATCTTTAGGACATGTGACGTCGACGTGACGTAGAGACTTGTCAAAATAAACTTACTTTTTAAACATCGTCACACAAGCTGGTCATAGCTAGTTATAGAAACGCCACCGGACGAGAAACGTAATGTTTGCATTAGAATATTTACAAAGATGATAGTACATTTTTATGTCAATAGTGTATAAACGTATAATTAAGATGGTTGTCTGATAATAAGTGATTACCGGCGCTTGTAGACATCGTTCGTGAGTCATTAATGACGTGTGATCGGACAAGCCCCGAGGAACACTTCAAATGACTCCCCGTGACAGCCTCTGACAGACCATTAAGAAGTAATATCTACTTATTATACTTAGCATGTTTCCTATTTTATAAATATGAAGCGCTAGTTAGTACTAATAACAAGAACATTATTTCTTCTGCAGCATTTCATAATAGATTCGCTCCAATTCTGTGCAGTTTGTTTCATTTCAAATACCGAATCACTAATCAAAACAATTGTTAATGAAATTCCAGTATCAAATTTACGCGAACACAAACTCTTGTTTATGATAAATTATATGTATATTAATATATTTTTCAATTATTTGTTTGCTATTACCATAAAAGGCAAAATATCGGAAACCCCACTACCTGTTGAACGAACGTGAAATTATTTTGGGTGTGCAGATCCAAATATAGTCCCAACGAACGGTTTATATTATCTCAAGAAGTAAACAACAAGGTTTAATTATGTACAGTTTAGTTCAGGTTCGGTTACGCATCCGCGTGGGCTCGACAAGGCTTGGCAGATTGATATCCGCCATGTTTGTTTGCATTTTGGCGGGAATTTAGACGTGTTTATTTTCTAACGATCAATTTAGTGAAAATTCACTACGGGCGCTGAAAGATGTGTTATTCTGAACGTGTTCGAGTACATCCATTTGCGTTTTTATATCCAAAATTTATAGCACTTTTTAGGTTGATTGCACTTCTTTATAGTAGAGCTTTTGTTTAATAAATTGTTGAGTAGAAAAATATAATATTTTATTATTCCTACTAGTATTGATTACTTTTAAACTTAATTGAACCAGATTTTTTTGGAGAATTTTATCCTTATGTTTACAATAACATATAATTATTCTATAGGTACTGAGTTAATGGCCTTGTCAAATTTTACGTACGTGTTATAATACAAGCCGTTTTTTTTTTTAATTTTTTGAAATTATCGCACGCTGACAGACAAAAAATATGCTGTAATGTAGTTGTGGTCAATAAACTTTTGACAAGATCAACTTTCCGGATCCGCAGAGAGATTATGTACACTCTTAAAAAATTCCACATTACTCGTAGGTTAAAAAACTATGTTAATGAAACAATTTTTCCATTATTGAATACATCTGGGTAACTGCGCGAGGAGCAGTACGGCTTTATGAACGGAAAATCCCTCGACCGCTCTCTTTCCTGCACGTAGGCACATTTTTAACCCACGAAAAATACTTTAGTACTTACTCATTTGACCAGAACCAAATTCCGCCAGGTAAATGTAAATACATTGGAATATAATTTTACACTTCGCCCACGTAGAATAATGTTTAAAAGCGCAATCAAAACAAGTTACTTCTTTGTAACAAACTCCACAAATAAGTCATTCCGTTATATTTAAACATACGGAGGAACAAATATCCGAGAAAAGCTTGAACTCTTTTTGTACTGAGTCTGCACCTAATTGATTGATTATAATTCACACTCTGCGAAAGTTGTTTACTCCTTTTGAAGAACTTTTAGTGCTTATCTATGTAAAAGCGCGCTGATAGACTTTTACAGTCATTAGACATTATATTCAGGAATTTTTCAATACTTATTAGTATTGTTTTTTAAGTAGACAACTATTTTCTACTACTACAGTATTATTTTGTAACAAACGACGTAATTATATGCAAGAACTGACTCGAAATGACCCATTAAATTAGGTGCTGACGATTGACTTATTACTAGTAGAAAATTTAATCCTTTTAAAAATAGTTTATTCTACATTTTTGTAGGTACGTACTTAGGTTAAGTTTTCATGTTTACTGATACCAAGAATTAATTTATTTAAAAATTCTAACGTTCTGTTCTTGAACCTCCATCACGATTTATGATTGCGGCTTATTTTTTATACTTATGTTGACTCGAACTACTTAAATGCAAAACAAAAGTGCTTTGTGCAATTTATAAACAAGCATATTTGAGAAACATAACCAACATATGACTAAAATATCCTACATTTACAAATTGAAATATAATAGTCATACCGATTAATAACGATAATGAAACGTGTACAAGGGAAGTGTTCGAAATATTTGGCGGGATGTCAAGCGGAAGGCTCTGGAATGCCGCGAAGTCTTGTGGGATATGTCACCTTTCTGACATACGGCCGCCTGCATGGCTAGTCACTGTCAACAGATCGGAACGCCGTTTATTATCATTCTTCATTAAACAGAAATATTCGGTATGTAACACATTTCGATGTCTCACTACGTCAATTTATGCGGAAGAACACTCCACGAAAACAAATTAATTGAAATATGTAGCGCGCGAAAATCGAACGGGCAGATATAGGGTCGTAAACACATTCTAGGTTGAATGAATGAGTTTTGATATGTTTCTAGATTTTTGGAACGTAAATAAAACAGTTTATTTTTGTTGGTTCACCGAAAATAGGTATTAACTTTGTACCTTTTTGCTCCTACTGTTGTTTGTCGGCGAAATATTTTAGATGATTGAGTTCTATGTATGTATGTTAGTATAGATATATGTTACTTAAACAATTAGATATTATTATTGATAAAAGACAGACGAATTAAATTACTTAATGGGGAAGGCGGCGCAGAGTTCCGAACAGATGGCGCTACCGGAGATTGAAATAACCATAAAAGTAGAGATTCTGTATTGAAACTTTCAGGATTTATGTGTACATTCACATTATTCATAGATTATTATGGTTACTCCGTACTTGACTTGTTTACGAAATTAATAAAAATAAATATTACACTCACTACCATTCGAAACTCAAACAGGGAGAGATACACGTATATTGACTTTAATATTTAAAATTTAGTAAATACGAGTTACTTAAGTCTAGTGACAAGATTTCATATCATATAAATCGTGTGATGACGTTGTAAAGTGTAATTTATTCTTTTTTCTTTTAAAGAAAAGTTTGTTTTTAAAAAGTTGTTTAACGCAGTCGACAATAATTTAAGGTGACCGAGATATTTTCTGGTATGTAACTAGGTTTGCCAGATGGCCGGGTTTGGTCCGGAATTTTGCGTGTTGTCCCGTGTCCAGTAATTTTTCTTTGCTGTCCCGGATAAAAAAATACTAGTTTTTTTTCACAAAATTACGATACTACGGCTGCAAACGTCCAACCAAACAATAATAATGATGTTGATTATCTACCAAAGTTGCACTGATCATTATAAAGTGCTCAATATTTCTGTTTATATTACAAAATACCTGATATTGATTTTCAAAGTTTAATATTTAAGTCTTAAAGAGTAACTTAGAAAAGTTGAATTCCATTTTTTTGTATTTAACAGGTTAAGAAAGTAATAAAAAAAAAATCCAAAAAAAAGGTTTTTTTTTTCATCAACCAATAATTCTAGGTAATTTCGGACTGGAGACCAAAACTCTGATTCTGTTCGGGGCCGCAGAAATGTCCAGGAAATGATCAGCTTGGTTCTGGCAACACTATATATAACAGAACGAACGCAAATCTCCTTAAGCGACTTAGTGACGACTTGTGTCGCTGGTATGAATGGGCGACGGTGACCATTTTACCACAACGTCGCTCATCTGATCGTTTGTCGACCAGTTGTTAAAAAAACAAGTATTAAGTGGGGTATTAATAAAAATAAACTTAATTCAAACATTTTTATTATAATGATTTAACAATGATTGCGTATGTACAAATATTTTTTAAATAAAATATAATATTAACAACAGTTAAACAGTGAGAGACCTGATGTTTAAATGAACTGATAAATAATAACTTATTTTGATTTTTATTAATTTTACAGCCTTGGACATTATTATAATAAGTAGATATAATCCAATTTTTGAATGCCAGGAAAACACCAAATTTGATTCTTGATAAAGTTTTCTGTGTCCAATTTGTACATTCTAATTTGTGTGTGTTCATCTCAGTGAGGTCAAACAAAATAATATATTTTGAATTTACAAACATACTAAAAACAAATGACAATATAGTTTTTCCTGACTCTACTAGACCTGACTACTAGAACATATGATATATTTATTTTATTTATAAGAACATATTCAACGCTGACTAACCATGGTAAGCAACAATAATTTTTTATTTTAATAATATGGTTGTTGCTTCAACGGTGTCATGAAATTGTTATTATAATTTAACTGATCTTAGGTTGCAATTCTACCAAGCAATGCAGTCCAGTGGAGCTGTGAAAAATCCAAATATATACAACAAAATGCCACAAACCATGAAGCCACTAGTCTATTATCCACGCTACTTTTCCTTTAGATAAGTTAAGAAAACTGAACTGACTGTATTGGTAGAGTTTTATTTATCCTATTACTAAGCTATCTCACACATGTTTAATAGAAACGCAACCTTATAAGACATAGAACTAGACTGATGTATTTTTTTTAATATGTACCTATGTAGAGAATAAGAAATATTTTCTACGTCATGATAGTCTAAAATTCAATCGTAATCCAAAATATTGTGGTATGCAATTAATATATTTTTCATATCTAAATATGTTATTCATTTACAACAAACGTCACAACCATCTGGTTCTGACGACATCAATTTAGCTCAAATACAACAGCACTTCATTGTCACTTACCAGTACTAATCTATGGCAATCCGCACTTCACTGTGCCCTACTTGACGTCACATCTTTTCCCGCCAGTAACGCTGTCATCGACTCGTCTTGCGACTGGTGACTACTGCCGTGGCGTGACGTCACAGTGGAGCTCATTGCGTCACGGTCATGCGGTCTTGGCCTTCCTGTCCCGCAGCAGACTGGCGATGAAGAACTCGCCGGCGCGGTACGAGGAGCGCACGAGCGGCCCGCTGGCGGTGTACAGGAAGCCGAGCTGGTTGCCGCGCTCCTCCCACTGCTGGAACTTGGCCGGCGTCACGTACTCGTGCACCTTGAGGTGACGCTTCGTTGGTTGCATGTACTGGCCGAGGGTCACGCAGTCGACGCCGGCTGAACGGAGGTCTGTCAACAAATGAGTATCAGGCGTGACTAACAAATCGAAAATGCGAATTTCAGTGCATCCATTTTGAAGTTTAAGTTTCATATGATTTTATTGTAATAAACACTTTTATCTAAATGTGTATTCATTTGCTTTAAATTTTCAGATCACTATGAATTAAATATTTCTATGCATTAAAAATATATATGAAATCGGCTTATCAACTTATTCACGCTTAGTGCATATATAATTCTTTAGTGTACACTCAGAAAGTTATAATGTAAGACAGTTCATTTACACAAAATGTGGTCTTTTCGCTAAAGCATTATATAAAGCCCAAAATTGCTACATAAATAAATATAAATTTATTTATTTAAATAAGCGCACTGTTCGAAATTCATATTACGCAACTGACAGTCATAACAATGTTTTTTTAACCTTGAGCCTAAATATATTTTTATTATTATTTTTGGAGGTAAAAACCTTGTGTTATAGATATACCACTGTATATTGTAGTTTTCTTTGCATTTAAAAATAAAAAAAAAAACATCAAGACATTAACACAAATGATATTTTGCTTGTCAACACAATTATGACAAAACTAGAAGGACAATGTCATGTGTCACAATAGTGTTTAAGCTATGACAGTCCGCGCCATCTTTAATAGTTTACAAACAATAGTACCAACAGAAATTAAAGTTACCTTTCATAGTTTGCTCCACTTGTTCATCGGTTTCACCCAGTCCGAGCATGATCGATGACTTTGTGATCAAGTCTGGGTTTATTTCTTTAGCGGTTTCCAACACTTTTAGAGTTTGGCGATATCTAGGACAGTAAAAGTGATATTTAACAATTAGAAACAATTAGTAAAAGATAAATGTCAAGATTTGACAAGAAAGAACATTCATGTAAAAGATTGAGTAGAGATACGTCATAAATTAATTAAATTTCTGTTCTCGGTCTGGCTGTGTGTCCTTGTCTCTGTCTTTTGTCTATGGCACTCTCATGACAGGGAATTCTAATAGGTTGGCAATGGCAACTGAGTCATTCATTGCCGCTTTTATCGATAGGTACACTCTACACCTAACCTATATTTTTAATAGCAAACACCAGACATTTTACGGACGGGGAATTTTTATATTGCCAGAACGATGGAAAAAGTCCACGACAGCATGTCTAGCTTTTAAGGTTAACCCGCAATAACCATATTTATAGTTCTAAAATAATAATTAATATGGCTAAACGTTCGGTGGGGTCAGTTTGTTATACGCACCCGGCGCGCCTGTCTCTGACGAAGGGCGTCAGTCGCTCGACGGTCTCTATGTTGTGCGCGAACACGTCCAGGCCGCTGGCGGCGATGGTCGCGATACAGTCGCGGTTGCCGCGGAAGTCCGGCACCAGGCATTCCACCAGGATCTCCTTGTTCCTGAATATTTTAATACACTTACCCCCGGTTTCTGAAAGGCTTATCGAAGTCTCGTTGAACTAACAGGCATATTAATAGGAAGCTCGGCCAAATTAATTCGAGTTTCTAAAATGTTGGTTAGTGAATGATAAATGAAAGAAGAAAATCGCATTTGACATACGTCTCGGAAATAAATTTGTTAGCTCCGTTTAACTGATCGATTAATCAAATCAAATGACACAATTGACGTTTGACAATAGACTTGACAGTTTATTATTTAGTTTTTCGGTGATTTCTTTCACAGAACGGTTCTAAGACTTTAACCCCCGGTTTCTGAAAGGCTTATTAAAATCTCGTTGAAATAACGGGTATATTAATAGGAAACTTGGTCAAATTAATTCCAGTTTCTAAAACGTTGGTTAGTGAATGATAAATCAAAGAACAAAATCGCATTTGACATACGTCTCGGAAGTAAATTTGTTAGCTT
>DWJN01004951.1:0-11914 GCA_018248895.1 Carystus phorcus
AGAAGCGCCATCTAAGAGTAAAGTTTAGTAGTTATTTTTCATTGTAGTAACTGCGGAAAGTTTTCAACATAGTCAATAGATGGCGTTATGAAATTTATATAGTGTTGATATTGCGCGGTGATATGAAGCATTTTGTGTTCTCAACTCGCACTTGAATGATTTCCGTTCAATGTAAAGAACGTCTTTTAATGACTATACATATATACATAAACACATCAGTTATTAAGTATAATCTTTGTTTAGCTACAAAGAGTCTAAACAAAGTCTCTATTATTTTTATTTTGCACTTAAAACAATATATTATTATTGATAACTCTTACCGCCGTTTTTGACATGAATGAACTAATAAAACTGTCAAAATTGTTGTCAAACGTCAACTGTGACATTTGATTTGAATAATTGATCAATTAAACAGAGCCATCAAATTTTACTCCGAATCGTTTGTCAAATGCGTTTTTTTGTCTCTCTTTGTCAAATCAACGTTTTAGAAATTCGAATTGAATTGTCAGAGCCCCTAAGTTAACATGCCTGACAGTTTAACAATATTTTTATAAGCCTTTCAGAAAAGGGCCGTTAGTTTACTAAAAGTAGCGTTGCGCAACAATCCTATAGACAATTTTGATATCACTCTAATCACATATTTGATCAATAAATCGTATTACACCTATCTTTTGAAGTTAGGTACTAATACTTAGGTACTAGTTTTATTAAGATCTAATTATTATGTTAATAATAATAAAGTCTTGTATTTGTAGACCATAGCACGTTTGTATGTCTGATCGAACGAAACAAGTATTGATATTTTAAGATGACGTGTGTTATTCAAAAACGAGCCTTTCACAAAGTGAAAACAATTGGAATTATTGCATAAGTCCAAACTGTAATTATTACAAAACGCTGTCTCAAGTTCTAAAATTTTGTGTTATAATTGCCTCTATAATTAATTTCGTCGTTATTAATCCGAAATGGCTACGAGGGCTTACATTACGGACGATTATTTTTAGGACATAATTCCAACTTCGGACATAAAGCTGAATAGGTCTGAACACCGAAGGTACTTTTGATGGGAAATGTGAATTGTTTGAGCGGGACAATTTAGGGATTGGTTTTATTCGAATGAATAATGAATTATTGACAAAATATTAAAATAATCTAAAGTTATCGTTGAATATCTATACGAAATAGAGACAAAGTCTGAGGTCGAAATTTTTCTGTAACATTTAACAAAGCGATATTACACATTGAAAAATAAAAACAAAAAATTGACAAAAAAATTTAAAAAAAGTTTTAAGAGTGAACCCTTTGGTATGGAAAATAGATAGTAGCTGATTCTCAGACCTACTGAATACGCATATAAAATTTGGTGAAAATCGGTCAAGCCGTTTCGGAGGAGTACAGTAACTAACATTATGACATGGAAATTTTATATATAAGATATATAGCTCAGAACAATAAACAGCTCCAAATAATATATTTATGCACTTTTTTATTACAATAAATTACTCGTATACAGTTTCGTTTAAACATAATAATATACTCTCTTTTCCGTTTCTACCATTTAGCATCGAAACTTGAAAACTGCAATCGAAAAGCAGAGTTGAATTTTTGAAGTAAATTTGTTCTTTTTACACACTTAATTTGTCAAAGCGAAAATCGCTCTTTGCCTGACGTTCAACTATTCGGTAAGGTACGTTTTTATCTCGTAGCGGAAATTCGAGGTATTGTCAGTTTGTAGGTAACCCAGTGAATAAAAGTATTACATTTTACTGAAATGTTTCAATGTGATGTTCAGGGTTTTGTAACAAAGAAACATTTCACTTAGTGCATAAAGTTTTCCTTTATCCTACATTTATGGAAGTGTATAATTAAGTTGATACCTCGTGTAAATTGCTCTTCAATTTTTATTATAAATTAGCGACCCGTCCCGGCTTCGCACGGGTGCAATGCTGATACTAAATACACTAGAGAAAAACTGTGATAGTATTATACATATAAATACCTTCCTTTTCAATCACTCTATCTATAAAAAAAACCACATCAAAATCCGTTGCGTAGATTTAAAGATTTATGCATACATAGCGATATAGGGACAGAAAAAGCGACATTGTTTTATACTATGTAGTGATTAATATAATTGACACTGCACTTTTGACTGTTATTTCACACTAGGTAGGTCGGATGCGACCAAATTTGTACGAGTGTTTGTTTAGGAATAAACTGAATCCTCAGAATATTGTAATTTATTTTTAGTTGGTTTGTTAATTCCTCACATATTCGACAACTAAAATATAAACTACGATATGTGATCGAGTTTGTCCTTAAAAACTTGTTTTTTATTGACTCTAGGAGAGAGCAACCCCCTCCTCTCAACGCATCGTTAACACAAGCCAAGTACCTAATTCGTTTCCTATAGAGTGGATACCGTTTTACGATATAGAAAGAAAAAGTATTTTTAATTAATCGACATTCTCTGTATCTATTGCTTTTTTAGATCAATATGTTTAACGGTAATTAAATATCGTCCCGAACAGAGTGCTACTAGATCTTTATTAACAGGACTCCACACTAAGTTCAGTTAATGTTGTCCCATTGAGTGCAGTTCTAAAACTAGCCACGTCCGGAAGTAGTTCCCTGATTGAAATTAGTTCTCTAAGTGAAATTAATCTAACTGAATCTAATACAGCAGTTAATTTTCGAATGGTTACACTCAAATTTACTAATTAATTAGTTCAATTTATAGTAGGTGTAATAGATGTAATTAATGCTTTTGTTATACAAATATGTATAAAAGTATCCATAACTAACTTTGCTTGCAGAAGTATTTCACAAAACGAAAAATCATTAATATTTTATGCTATACCAAGTAGGTATACCTAAGCTATTAATCGTTAAGCATTTTCGTCCTAACAAGACAATATTGACTAAATGATCAAAATAGAGTGAAAATCATCTTTAAGTATGTATTGAATATGTACACCGATTTGCATACTTTTGCCATGATCTAATTATCCGTCCTGAACTATCCTACGGGAGTACCGTCGATTTTTCTATGATCTATGTTTATTCTATCTTATATTTCTATGCCAAAAATCAATCAGACCTGTTTAGTAGTTTTTGCGTGAAAAATATTAACATACATGACAAATATGAATTTTCACATTTATAATATTAGTAGAATTTACATAGTAGTAGTAGAATTACGTCTGAAATTGCAAAAAAAATAAGATACCTATCTTTTTTCTATACAAATAGACGACAAACGAGCAAAAAATGATCCGCGTGATTGTCATCGATGGGCATAATCGATGTGATGTCAAGAAAATAGAGAAGAAAAGGTAAAACTCAAGCCCCCAGTCGAAACAAGACAAGTCTTTTTCTGATTGAATCAAGCAAAAGAGTCCTAGATAAAGTATTATTTGGATAGTAATCCATAATAATATTCACAGTAGGTACGTATAATTCAAATTAAATTCTACCACCAAGCAGGCAGACTTCTATTACCTCTTGAGTCCTGCGGGCATGAGATTGCACTGTATCGTAATCCAAATACGCCTAAAACTTTATTACAAAAGTTGTGGCTCCACATATACACTTTCACCTGATTCTGACATGTTACTAATACGATAACGAAACAACTAATATTTTTCCTCACTCCTTTTATATGAGGTGCCAAAACCATTGTGAGCTGCTCTCCAAAGTAAATAACTATGTTTGATTGCGGTGGGATTCACGAGGAATCATCCGTTTGTGACAAGATGCGGGCTTGTGACAGGTCTGTTTGACGAATCTATTCACCCGGATGTTTGCATTTTTATTTGGTTATTGATGGTTGAATGAATAGTTGGTATATGGTTCGGTATAAGTTTCTTAGTAACTGTTGAAAGTTTACACCCTCACTCCGATTCATTTTCTTAAGCAGAGGTTATGAAATTGCGCTTCATTTAAATTTAAAATGATCCGTCAAATTACGAGAACGTGTCCTTGATTATATTAGTCATTATGTCACTTTTGATATAGTATTAAGACTTAAGCTTACCGTTCGGAAACTTTGAACCAAAAAGACCATCGTTGGCTGAGCATACTGAAGTGAAGATAGCAAGGATCAGCCAAATATACCTGCAAAAAATAAAAATAAATTATTTATAAACGAAACCATTCAAATTCCGTCCAATTTTACTCAAACTTGAGAGACTGTTAAAATAACGGTCGTGAATTCCTAGTTGCTGAAGCAGATATTTATGTCTGATATATAATTATTGCCGCATCTTAATTTATGTCCATACTTTACAATTGGCGAAGTACTGATTTGGAGACCTTCTAAAAAGCTTTGAAAATTTTTAGTTGATCAAAAATTGTATTTAAAGGTATATTAGATACTTCTTTTGAGAGATTAAATGTTGTAGACTAAAATTGTAGTCTTATACACTTACACATATTTTACACATATTTTATTGTTCGATTCGATATTCTGTTAATTTTTGTAAGGAAGTAGGTAGTATTAAATTACGGTTTCTTGCCACAAAGCACCGCAAGACGCAAAACATCGATAACGGAAACCGCTACCGCAAGACGCATTGCTACAGTCCCGTAATACTTCACGAAGTTGTCAGGAAGTTTGGTGATTGCCAGGAATACGAACCGCTGCATTGCATTCACTTAGACAGATTAATTTTACTCCTAGAACTTACTTAACTGGGGGTATTAGGAGGTCAAATTGAGTGGTCTTGAAGCTTATAATTGATCAGTTGGAGTACCTAAGTATAACTGGTGACTGATAGTTCATTGGTGAACAAATTGTTTATAATCGAAATTTTGGTTTTGAAGTTAAATGAAATTTGCTCATTCTGTGATCACTCGTACTTACCGCAATTTAAAATGAACCTTCACGATAAAAATTTGGATTAAAAATTCTAAAAAAATTGTTATATTTACGTAGTCAATCATTTATGAAAAATCGATAAAATTATAACTTTATTATGAAAATAATATCAGTATGGCGGAATGAAGATAAATCTCTCAATCTCTGAAATTTTTGATAGCGTCAAATAAAAAAAATGTGTGTAAACGAAAAGTTTATTTTAAAAAAGAATTTTAGTCAATCGGACGACAATACGCAGAATGTGTAAAATTTCAGGTAAATGAGTTAATTTTGTTGGTATACAGAAAGTTTGATATACAGAAGTTGATGACAAAGTTAATTAAATACATCTGTATGAGCTTCCATAAAGTGGAAATGAAGTTCATTAAACAATTGTTATTGTTTAAAGTTACGGGAGAGTACGAAGAGTTTCAGGTCCAAGTTTCGATCGAGATAGGCACAAAAGTGTTTGGTTGTGTTCCTTGAAATTTCATGGTATGGGAAGTTTAATAAAAATTTGATAAATAAGGAAATTTAAGTAATAAATAAACTCGCAAAACCAAACTGCAAGTTTTCCCATGATAACTTTCTTAACTTAATAAAATTGATGATAAAATGCAATTTGCCATTGTATTATTTAGAGTATTTAACATGACTTCAATATCGACTTAGCCTTTGATCAGGGAAATCGGTTAATACAACAAATGTAATAAGGAATGTAAAATTATAAGCATTATTTTTATTGCCATTGGTCGAAAAGAAAAATATGGTCTTATAGTAAGTATCATCTACATATAAATGCATAGCGGGTTATGCTATTACAATAATGCTTTAAACTTATATATGCTTACTAATTATTACACAGCTTTATTGAAACAGGCTATTATTTCCGTTCTATCAACAGTGTCGCTGTGATATTTTGTAGCGTAAATGTCATGTTAACACATTTGAATTACTCAACACTTTTATTAAACAAAAATCGTGTGAAGCTTCGAAACTTAGTGAAAAGAGCTAGTAGTTATCAGATGCTAAAAGAAATAAAAGTCTTCTACTCAAAAGGCAATACTCCTATCGACACGAGCTCAAACAGCCAATCAGAGAGACGTTCGAATGCTGCATTTCCAATTACACCCATTTAAGTCTGTAAATTCAATTTTGCGAAAACTTGTGATTTTCAATTCAGATCATAAATTTTGTTAAAAAGCTTGCATCAAGAATGAAACAGTATTACGTTTGGTTGAAATTCGATTGATCGTGACATTATGTTTTATAACACAAAGGGGTTTTCACGATTTTTGTATTTTAAACCTACTTTAAAAAGGTCCTCAATTCGACTGTATTTTTTATGTGTTACTTTTTACTGGGTGTACCGATTTGAATAATCCTTTTTTTATTTGAAAGCTTATATTAGTCATGTGGTCTCATATAAAATTGAACGATATCCGAGTAATATTTGAGTTATCTCTAATAATGCGCATTTACTTGATGCGTAGACTTCGTAATCGGATTATTTAATACGATGTCTTTAATTGAAGTCGTTTTTCTTTTGTTCATTGCCAAAGAGATTTTCATATCGGTATTTAATCGTAGCTACCAGGATCTATGATCCGCTTTTAATCATTGCGTGGAATAAATCTTAAGATTGGCGACCACTAATTAGGGATGGAGAAAGTGGAGATTGCTAGGAATCAAACACATCTGCAGTTCTGTTAAGTAAGTAATTTGGAATATTAAAGCGCTATATAAAAAGCACAGCTTCTAAGTAACGACTACTTATAGACGAATATATCAATGATGAGGACGCTTGGAAATATTTGTACCGCATCCAGTTCCGCGAAGGTAAAATGTAAGTACCTATACATATACTAATGATAATACAAAGTTGTAACACGTATTTGACTCAAAATGATGCGATTCGTGCTTAAAAAGAAGTTAACAAGTCAATATATTTACTAAGTTAATGTCCCTAAAATCGCCGACATTCATGCGATTACCACTGTAACCAGTCAATTTGTTTGTAGAATTTTATGAAAGATAATTAAACTCAACTGTATTATGTACTTATAAATACATAATTATGCTAATGTTTCGAGATGTCTTGAAATTATTCATTAGATGCGCAGGTATGTAGTCTGTTAGCGTAGTAAATTCGTAGACTTGTGTAGTAGTCAATTGAATTACAAGGCACTTGAAATTTTCAGTGAGATATTCGACATTATCGAGTTATACGAGCTGAATTTCCAATTAGAGACATTTAAACTGTACTTCGGGGTCGTGGGAAAAAGACGGTATTTGCGATTCATAAGAGTGTAACTTTAACAAGTCAATTTTATTTTTAAAAGTTGTTAGTCTGCCTTAATAAATATGGTATTGAATAGGTACAATCGACTATGTTAGAAGTGCTCTCAACAAATTTATACGTTACATGCTAATATTTTTGTGTTTTTTATTAGTGGAAATAAATTCCAGAAATGTACTTCGGTCGTAAAACTGCCGTTTTTTAGTTGGACCTGGACTACGATCCATTTCATTGATTTTAACTGATCATCATATCGTTGCTATTTATTTTCAACTCAGTTAAAACCGTACACCTTCTAGAAAATGTTACAATTTTAGCTAATTATAGGTAACAACCGAATATACCTTTGAAAGCAATAACTTGTATGAAATGTCTTCAATAATACTTACCAGACTTGTAAACAGTGTAGTGCTCCGAATACAAATTTATTTAAATTTCTAGTAAATATAAGCAGCATTTCAAGCAGTAGGAAGTATTAGTTATAGTAGTTCTAGTAGGAAGTATAATTATATTACAAGTAGGAAGGAATGTGTAATTAATTACATTCTTGGTAAGAAAGAAATGTAACGATTAAGAAGCTCAAGAAATTCACTATAAGGAGTAGAAATAGGAAATAGAGCATCATATACGATCATTAGTTTCCGCAATAATTAATTCCCATGTCCACCGTCCCTCGGGGAACCAAGGAAATTAATTATTTGAGGAACAAAGTTGCAAGTACCGATCTATCAGTTGTTGAGGGAGGCTGGACAACTGACGTTTTAGGGTCATGTGTTCCCAAATCGTTACAAGTATGTTATGTATCTCCTACGAGTGTTAGATACCTACGTAGGGTTTGTAGTGGAATTGTTTTGAAATTACAGCTACTTCGTAAAATACGGAATATAACGTGTTTATTATAAATATTTTATAGCAATATTAGTTTAATACTTATTTTACAAATTTATTTACGTTTATAGAATAATAATTTATAGAACGTGAAGCAAAATTGTTAGAGTTCGAGTGTTAAAAGAAACAACTTGCGCCATCTGTTCGAAGTACTGAGAAACGATAGTACGTTGAAGGGCAACACAGATGGCGCTACTTATATGTAATGTTACATTTTTGTACCTAAATTAATCTAACTTTTATTACGTTAAACTTTAATAATAAAAGCGTTTCTGTTATTTTAGGAATTAACTGCTAGGACAAAAAGTATTTCCATAAGGAATATATAAGTATTAAAATGATTAATGAATAAGCTGAAAGGTCGGATGTTGACCGAGTGAATTCGTATCACATATCAAGTAATCAACTGATCAAGTAATCAGTACCAATGAGACACAGAGTAAAACGATCAGGGTATCAATTGCACGAATGTCACTCACATTAATTAATTTATTCATGTAATGGTTATTGAACTTTATGTTACTTGATCTACGTCACGATTTAGTAGATAGTGTTATGTTGCGTGCTAAAAAAGAAAAATCTCAGATATTTTAGGAGCATTGTTTTGTTAAAAATAAATTTTCAATACCATATCAGAAAATGCTTTCATTTCTTCTAAATAACTAAGAAATGCAATCTAAGCCTCCAAGAACGAAATGTTACTCGTCATATTTACAACCGAAATAACGAATATAAAAGTTTACTTAAGCTAATAACGGACGTAAAACACTATATACCTTGAAAAGGAAACATTTCGAAACACTTAAGGATCAATGGAGTCACTAAAATGTATAGGTTTCTGATTTGATTCCCTAACAAGGCACATAATTTTGTGACAACAGGTGTTTCTTTTTCGGGTTGAAGGTGATTTAAATTTTTTGACTGTTTGATGATTGACAACGAATAGATGAATCACACAATGGAAAGTGGTCAATCTCGCTTATAGACATCAACATAACCAAAGATGAGAACGCATCAAGGAGAGAGCCTTTCTACTTGCGAAACTTGATTTTCATTGATTTAACTTAGACCGCATGCATCATATGTCACTAATTTTAAAGCCAACTTCTGATATATTTTAATCAAGATTTTTCTTGCTGTATCGTCGGTAAGAACTTAGCAATATTAGTCAGAGTTACAGGATCTTCAATGTATCAAGGCGAATTGCCGCAATGCAGCAAACGACCTGTTTTGTTTTGTCTATAGGATTTAAATGTTACGTATAGATTTCACTTTTAAGGTACCTATTGGTCAAGAGAGGTGGAAGATGAAAAGAAGCACGATCGCTTCGATTCTAAGCGATCGACAGTTAAGCAACTGTAGGCGCGGTCCTTGCCGGGATGGATGACTGCTGGTGACAAAAAATCCTTGGCGTTTCCGTGCTTCAGAGGGCACGGCCTTAAGTCGGTCCCGGTTGTTATCGTAGCTAGCAGACATTAAGCCACATAGGGGGCCTCAGGCGCCAGGTAAACTTCTGTCGCATGGATTGGTCATAACTCCTATAGCAACCTGAACTGGAGCAGACTGGTGAAGTATGCTCTAGACCTCTTCAGTGATGAGGAGAGACCGTGCCCTGAAGTGGACATTGATTACACTAAAGCTACCAAATTAAAAGAAAAAGAAGACATTAATCGACAAATACCTCTGTTTTTTTACACAGAAAGGGGGACCGTGTAACTGTTTTAATATACACTATTTATAATTCTGGTTAAAGACATTTATTTTTCAAAAGAAATGTACGTTTCACTTAATGAGAACTTATAATAATATTTGATTTGATTGGTGAGCATACAATCGTAATACAAACTGATAATAATCACAATGCAGAATAAAATAATTTATGCGAAGAAGGATAATTAACGATAATAAGTGTCAACGTGATATATATAACGATAAAAATCATCATTAGCGATACCCTTCGAAGCTTAAAACCGCTTGAAAAGGTTTTCTAACTGACTCCAACTGGTTAAATCAGTTGATTACATATAATTGATAAAGACCGTAAGGTCTTAATCACTTGTATGTAAATCTTCCTAGAACTAGTAGTATGGCACGTTTAAACAATATACCTAACTATTTATTCCAAGTTGGTTTGGACAAATAATTTTCGAAAGTCAAATTACGCTAACGTTTTAACAAAACAGTACGGCAAATGGTATTAGAGGAAGAAGCCAGAAGAAGTTTTTTCATGTTAATTTCCAAGCAACGTAAAATCATGTGCAAGCATTCGTTATTTTTTATATTCATCTAATTTATAGTTACTTATTGATATAAGAATTCTTTTGACAAAAATACTTATCGCTAATGATATGAAACGTTCTCTTGCGAACAAATCTATGTAATCTAAAATTTTATAAGTTCTCATAGTCCCTACTATACCGTTGCATTAAGCATCATTTACGACAGATTCGTTTCGACCTACCGTTACCATTCAATATGACCCTAATTCCGATGACCTCTGACAAAGAAGGCTTTGAAAGTCGGATCAATGTTAAAGAAATAGACGGTGTTTTGATTAAAGATATTACCTTGATAGGAAAACATATCAAAATTCCATCTAAAACGTGACCGTCTTTTGGCATTTACGTTTAAGGTAAACAAAGCTAATTGCTCTTATTTTATTGAAAATATTAAGTTAATATTTTCCTTAAATACGGTAAATATATAAAATTGGAATGTCTCTTTTACACATTTTAAACGAATATTAACTTTATACCAACTTATACAAACTTCTATCCCAGATTTGATATTTGGTTTGAAATCGAATTTGAAAAAATTAATGTACATGGTTCGAAAATTATGTATTTATGGTTTCAAAGACAATACTTTACATAGATATGGGCTATAAAAACACTGCTAGTTAGGTTGATGCATGAACTATTATACTGCCTAATGGTGAACATGGGTGTAGCCTTTTATGGTAAAGCGCACTAACTTAGAACAATTTATTTAACATTTTTTACAATTTTTGTCTTTCTGTTCCGGCTAATCTCTCGAACGGCTGGGTCGATTTTGACGGGATTTGCACTGGCTGCGATAGTTGATGTAATAAGGTGTAACTTGGCCTACTTTTATTTTAGAATTATTAGTTATCGTAAAATCTGCGGAGTTATCAAAAAAAAATATTAAATTCCACGAGGACAAAATTGCGGGCATAGTTAGTTTTTAAATATATTTCTTTTTTCCAGGGCTAATGTGCTACCAAGGGTCTCTGGATTCAAAACCTGGATGAGAATAAGATTTTCTACCATAATTTTACTATGACACAATGTTAACTTTGTTATTAATCGATAGATGGCAGTGTACCCCTGAAAGAATCATCGATGTTTTGCTAATCACTACATAACATTCGGCGATACTAAAACGTGCTTAAACATTACATCTTTGTATAATTCGGTATCCAGCTAGTGTCGAATTTCTATGTTAAATCCTGGTACAGACAACTAGGTTGCAGGTGTTACTTTGCGTAATTTATCACCGCTGCAATTAATGTATGCATTGCTTTGCATAAATCCATGCAGCTCTCTTTGTTTAGTCGTACCAAGTACTAATGCGTTCCATTACAATTTAAACGCATGCCATTAGTTCAACCATTGTTTACAGTAAATACAATAAAGGTAGGTTTTATATCTGATAAGTACTTGTTTCGACAAAGTTGAAGAGCCTTCTCAAGATTTTTAGTTTGATTGCCATTTTAATAACATTTATGACACCGTATTTTTTTCATAGCCGTTCATACGGAAGCGTTCATAGCCCGGCGGCAGGCGTTGGTTCTATGCGATCGACAGAGTTAAGCAACTGTAGGCGGTGTCGGTACTTGAATGAGTGAC
>DWJN01004952.1:0-11912 GCA_018248895.1 Carystus phorcus
GCGCCGCCCTTTCCGCACGGCGGGGCGGGGGGAGGGAGGGGGGGGGAGGGGGAGGGGCTCATCACTCCTCTTGCCTCTTCTATGCTTCAAGTTGGAACACACGAGCGGCGTATCCGCTATATTGATTGTTAACTGCGAGTGCGCTTCCTATCTGATCGACCTACTTACACATTTACTTAATTAATTTACTTAGAGAGCCCTACAGGGAGAGCCAGTTATTGTGAAACAATGTAACAACAACCATAAATTTATATAGAAAAAGTCATTGGATGTGTATTTTGTAAACAAGGTGCCCCATAATACAGATCTATCACAGACATTGTACAGCATGAATATATTTTAATTATACAGCAAATATTTCAGTGGCTGCGTAAAAATGACGGAGGAGATTATTAAAAACTGTTCTTTGAAACCCTCTGTAATCCCTTTCAAGGACGCATTCGGAAGCTCTCGGGAGTCGTGTCCCGGGCGACGCGGCCGCGGAACATTACTGCCTAACTAAGGGATTACTGTGCTTGGTTAAGGAACTAAATACATTTGTAATCACGTGCCTTTGTCGTACGGTTAGTTTTCGCTTTTTATCTGTATTAAGTGATTAATTACTATTCGGTAGTGGTTGGTATCGTTAATTCAAAAATCATCAAATTCGTAGTTTTATAACTCGGAATGCCGCACCAAAAGAAGAAATCTCACTACGTAGCCGTTCTATAAACGAGTTCCCTCTTACTCTTTTCTAATTACTCTTTTCTAATCTTCTTTATTCGTACTTGGACGATTGTAGTTGCAGATTCGGTTTACGTTTGGTGTTGTTACACCACTCCGGCATTGGATATTATAATCTTGGGTCTACGTATCAAATATTTAGTATTACTTTATGACCAAATCGTTGATTGTTTTCAATTAGATATATTTAATCCTTTCTTGGATGATAAAACCAGTAACTGAGCACAGCGATAACCTTAACATTAATTTTAAAATACATTTCACAACTGAATCTTACACGCGTGAAATATACTATCGACTTCACGAAGTATCTAGGTTCTTGTAGAAGTGTAATTTAATAAAAACTTTAGTTGTCTGTAAGTAAGTTGTAAAGAGAGAGTGAAGTTTTTCCTCGTGAGATGAACGTTTACGTAATGTGTCGGATCGTAGTTTAGACAGGTGATATTCACGGGATTGGGATTGGTATGGCGCGCGCTAATTTTAAGTATGCTCTATTAGGACCAATCCCTTTTTTCGTATCGGTATTCTTTTTTGGTTCTCTTGACATGTTGATGACAGAAGCTTAGTGGTTAGTGGAACCGAAGGCCCAGTTTCTATGGATTTGTTAAGTTTTGAGGAGAAATGTCTAATTCTTCTTCTTAGTGGCTAGAATTAACAGCAATAGTTAAATTGGACTTAGTTCTATGCTTGCTGTGTTCCATACACAAATCTTCCATGTTCTAATGTTCTTGTAACTTTGATTCAAATCCTTCAAATAGATATGAGAAAGCCAAGTTATGAACTGACAGACTGATAAACATACATGACTGTGTTCAGGAGGACGATTTATCAATCTCTTTCCTATGTAAGCCCCACGAGAACACAGTCCATCTGTGTAGATTGCCAACGATGCAGTTCGTATCATCTTGGCCGAGGCTCAGAACTGTTGTGTTTGTGTGTCATATTTCGATGGAAAATTTTGCATAATCTGTGATGATACGGATCTTTTATATTTTACAGATTTTTTAAATATACTGTCACCTGAATAGTTTGTATATTTTTTATCAATTATCTCCGTACAATTTGCCATCAAAAAATGTTTTATTTGAGGACCATTTTAGTTTAACCAATGTAAACGTTGTACATATACATATATATACCAAGCCGCCATTGCGATTATATTTCTTTTGATCCAGACTTTTGTTTTATTCTGAAAAAATATATAAATTCATGGCTTGAGCTCGTGTTTGTTACTCAAGATGATTTTGCATTGAGAACTATTAAAACAACGCAGATCGCGGAAATGTGTTTTATTATATATCACAACTATTCATAACGAACAGCTAACTATCATCATTTTATTCTGTTATCCGACGGGACGGTGGTGCGCTCCACCTCATTCGAAGATAGGAAGAAGGATGCAACTCAATAACATAAATGGGTACCATAACATAAAGTAATATTTAAATTACCAATGTAAATTCCAACGACCACAATATTAATTTATTCATTTTACAATATTTCTAATCGAATCAATTTATTTTAAAATACTAGAACCCTAGAATATTAATGACACTAATAATACATATACATAAGTACATACCGTTACCTAGTAATTGGTAATAGTATTTATAATATAAAAGTGAATTATCTACATAGTAATTGTAAGGACGTAAACGGTGGGTACAAAAGTTCAGATTAAAAAAATTACCAACTTACATGTTTTATTAAACGATTCGGTATCCTAGAATAGTAGGAAAATTTGTCATCTCGGAAAATTTAATATTAAATAAAGAAGAACAGAATATATTTCTGGAAAGAAAAAAGCAAGCGAAAACGAACATATAAATTGTTCCTACCTCGTCCTTAGCATAAAAAATTGAATAATGCTGTGTGAACGGTGAATAGTGAAACAGTGGTATCCAGAAATGACGAGGATTCAATAAGGACGGACATTAGTATGCGGGGAGCGGACGGACAATCCAGCCGACAGACTGTCGACAGCCGACTATTCAATTGAAAGAACGTCTATAAATCTGTGTAATCGCTATTTATTTCAATAAGATATTTAGAGAAAGTTCACACCAAATATATCTGTGATATGACAGCAGTCTTGGTACCTACTCGTACTTGGTTTTGCACCTACATACGAACATTGTCATGTAGCGTCTTAGTTTAGGGACTGTACAAGGTTTACAGCAATGTCATCGGCGTTTTTGAAAAAGAGGGAACTGGATGGTGGACTAACGTTCTGTTGACAGACGATATTCACTGGTTGAATCTAGCTATGATGAATTAGGGGATACATAGTATATAGAAAGATACATTATCTCATTCAATTCTTAGTGTTCCATAATTTATAGTTTTCAAGAATCTTGCATTTTAATTACATGAAAAAATAAACACTTCGAATTCGGATTATTCGTCGCCGTTATTTATCTCTTCGAAGGAGTATTCTCAGTTGTTCGTAAATTTTATTTCCGTGTCACTTTAAAATCGTACACTTTTTAAATGCATCAAAAATTCTATCCACGTCAGATGGAGTCCCGCCACTATCGCCGCCACCGCTCAGTTATTCAACGCTGCATTTGTTTGATCGCGGGCGCTGCGATTTACGCCTTTCTTCTCTCGCCTCGCTCTCCGCAATGCCGTCTATTCACAGTGCGACACGCGTGTTCATTCATTCGAATTCAATAGTTGAAGTCGGGAAATGTTCGCGGCACAACTTTTAATCGTTTTCAGGCGTACCTACGTATGTGCGCACAAATTTGTAAAGAAAAGTGTTGCATTCAATCATATGGACATTTCTAGGTTCAAAACATTTACTTACTTTTTACTATATGATGTTCGATTTTGTTACCACGTAAAAATGTTCAGGTATTCATGCATAACGTAGGGCTTTCTAATTCACAAAAGCATAATAGGTATTTTGAGAGGTATTTATGAAAACGTTGTGATCGCCCTTTAGTTACTCCTTGATATCTACATGGGGAAAGGAACTCCTTCGAACATCTTTTAAGCAATATCTATATTAATTACAATCAATCTGAACTACTTAAAACAGAATTGATCGTGACCGTTTATTTCCATACATCAAGTCTATTGTCAACGTTTCAGAAACTCGAATTGATTTGACAGTGCTTCTAAGATGACATGCTTGTTAGTGCAACGAGTTTTTGATAGGCCTTTCAGAAGCCGGCGGTCAGTATGAGACTGGTTGTGACAATCTCTTATGTCACCACGCCGGACCCCCGTTCGAATGGTCATGGGTTCGATTTCCAGCGAGGCAGCAATTTGAACGATGAGTTTAAATTTCATTACTCTATCTGGGTGCGAGTGTAATTGTCATTGTGAGTTGTCCATGGCGCCTATGACAGAGGGGATCCTAGTGGGGGGCTATTTATTTATTGATTACATTTATTTTGTTAAATTTCGTCACTGTCAAATATCTCCAGAATCAATAAACAATTCAATGTCTGTGTTTTTGGTAATATTTTTTATTTATACAATCAGGCGGCAAATGAGCAGCAATACTAAACAGACCACTGATGCGATTGGTGCATGATGCTTCTTTCTTGGCTGGAAGAAGAGAAGAGAATGAAAGATAATACTAACTCGCTGGATCCCAGACGGAACACGACAAATTGTTTGACAGGTGACTCAAGCAAATGGGTAGCACCTAGCGCAGTAGGCTTCTATAATAAAAAACATAAATAATATTAATGAATCAATAATAATGTAAATAATGCAATGCTTACGCGAAGCTCTGCTACCAAGCAGGCCGGCTTTTGTCCCCTTCTATAACACCCTAGTCTGTCGGCGTGAGATTGGATTTAAATGTTCTAGGTTGCTGTAATACAGCGTAAATATACCTAGTAGCATTGATATTGGAAAACCAGTCCATCATTAACAATCTCAGGGTCTGATGATGAGACTTACTGACTAAATACATATTTAACACCTACACTGATAGTAGATTCTCTAGAATCGAAGTAATCGTGGTTTACGTAATGTAACTCGCTTCCGCATAAAAAACTTACCCTTTTCACTTTTCATTTTTCTAATGAATTCAATTCTATAGTTGATGTAGAGGAAGTCGCAGACAAAAGCTAGTAATTATAATTAGTTGCATCGTAACATTTCTGGTGAACAAATACTCCTCCGAAGCTGGTACAAATTTTGAGTTGCAATGGATAGTCGGCTCTCTTACATTGGTTGAGAATTCCCTCCCGATATTCTGTTGCTTATAATATCCTGGTAGTTCGTGCGTGAATAGTCGCGATCAATCAACTGTACAAATACGTTAACTGTAATGATTTGCACTATCGTCGGAGCTTGATATCATTTACGAGTTCATCATTTACAAAGTGAAAATACTACGAACTTATATACGTTGTCATTTGGTTAGTGTATGTAAAACAAAAGAAAAAACCGTCTTGAAATAATTATGTCGAGTTAAATATTATAACAAACATATAATATGTTATATGCATCAAGTAAAGTGCATTATTACTGATAACTCAAAAACTACCAGTCAGATGTCGTTCAAAAATTTGAAAGAGGCCCTAGGACGAGCACCAGATTTCAAATTAAAATAATCAAATCAGAAATCGATACACCCAGTAATAAATGATGAAGCAACACACATAAAAAAATAGTCAAAGTAAGAAATCTACTCCTTTTTTTAAATCGGTTAAAAACTACTATTCTTTGTATAATTGGTAACATGGATAATGCAGAAATACAAGAATACGAGTACATACACTTAGACTCAGAATGAAAATTCAACATTAAATTTCTGCCTCGTTGGGGTTTGAACCGAGGACGAAGGCGGGCCGACACGGTGAACATGGCGGCACGGGGGGCGCCAACGTATGATTTGCTTCTAGTAGAATGAAGCGTGATGGAGTATGTTCTAGACCTCCACAGTGATAAGAGATTCGTGCTCAGTAATGGGCCATTAACGGGTTGAAGGCAGGTAAGCAGAACGACATTGACAATTCACACAAAGTCAGACACACAAGTACTGTTACTTGTATGTTGTACAAGGAAGTTAGTGGAGGTAATATTATAATTATACATATACATGTTTATAAGCTTTAACGAAATTTGGAATATAGAAGCGTACTTAAATATTCGTAGTTTCACCACCGATATGTGCTGGTCGACACGTGTGTACGAAATTGAAGTTGCGGCGAATTGCCGGCTCTGTAGCAGCGGTCGCGAACTAATTCGCGGCCGCAACAACAGTTCACTTCGATATTGTGGTACACGTCCCTTCAATTTACAAGTGAATTCTGTGCAATAGGCTTCATAGTATTTTGTGATATTGTTATGTTACAAACCTCTTATCCGCATTTAGCCTAGTTGGTGGTGACCCTGAATGCGAAACATAGGGTAGTGGATTCGATTACCGGTCCGGGCCGTCTTGTTCTCGAGTCGTGGAGGTTAGTGATGTGCTACTTGTGTCCTCCACGACACCCAAAGCACAGATAATTTTACAGCGAGAGTCTAAGTGTGTGCACGTATAAGCGTTTAAGCAAACGAATAGAATTATAACAAGGTCAGTGGTAGCGGTCGGCGGACGGACGCGTCAATGCATACATAAATCATTGCGATCGTATTAATGTAGTCGGTTCACGAGCTACAATGGGATTTTAGGCCTTCGCATTGTACTTGGTACGATTTATTTCACTGTAATAAAAACGTCGCGATGATGTTTTTATTTATGGCCGCCATAAAGTCCCGGCTGCGGCTCTCGTGACACAGCGCGTTCGGTCGATGGATGTTTCAATATGACAAAAGAATAATATATAAACTTTTACCAAATACACTCTCTACCAGTTTGAGCTAAGTCGATACCTGGAACAGATCAACAAAATAAGATAAAATATTTGAATTTCTATATCTATCTTAGCCTAAATAGAGAATCTAGGCAGGTTTTTAGTTATGTTGTAATTTTTGTGATATGATTATATAAGATACGGAGAAGTATTGTGAATCTTCTATAAAGTGAATTGCTCCGTGTTATATTTTGTGCTTGATAAATGATTACATTTTGAGTTAAACAAGTTAGTTAGGTAGAGATACAGAATTTTATATTGTGCACAGAATAAAGAACGGATTCAAATATTATGCATACCAATATTATATACACACACATTTCGCAGGAATGCTCACATAATTTCACTTCTTCAAAACAACCCCGATTATCCTAAAAAGCGATTAAATTCTTCCAGCTCGCCCACAATCGAACTGTCCGTTCTTCAGTAAATCTATTGTATGTCTTAGTAGTCCTGCAAGTTCTTCGTTATTCTACCAACACTCCTTAATTGTCACTGCCGTCTGACTCTGGCATACTCTTCTCCTACGTATTTGCAATGCAAATACCTTGACCTCCTACAAAAATTAACTCAAAATTCATTATCTCCAGTCCTTTTTCTTCTTGTTTTTTCCGCATTTCATTTCTATGTATATATCTATCTGTGCCTTATAGGTGTTTCTATATGTTTTTTTATCCTGGCCTTTCTGTTACTAGTGCATATATGCTCTAAAAATGATTATAATAGGAAGATACTTAGATTATATATGTATATTATACATACATAGATTAAAAATACTTAACGAGTATCCAAATTTTTATATATCAATATATTATATTTTTTGTGACTGTGTGATTAAGCTCGCCTTCTCCTGAAGGGTAGCACTGATTCTGATGATTTTTCGAGATTTAATAATTAATTGGATTCACAATTAAATCCGAAAGAATACTTCGATGGTATTAAAATGCTCACAATAATTAATTTTGTTTATGGTCTATAAAAATGACACATACATACTTGGATAAAAGAAGATGAGTGAAGTATCACGCAAACAGTCACACGTGGTACAGTTTGCACTTTAATTAAAAATAAAAGCTGACCTTTTTTCTGTGTTCTGTTCAAACAAGGCCATTGTTGAAATAGTATTGTCAGGTATGATGCATGGTGCAGCGGCCGCTACATAAGTAAGTACATGGTATATAATGGCGTGGAGGCTATTTACACAGATGTATTCAGCGTATGTGAATGGTTCTGGAAGCACGTCGGCTGCGCGTTGGCTAACGGTTTCCGCTTCCGGCCGCTACGCGCTACGCCGCTACGCCGTAGCGCATACTACGCCGTAGCTGCTCCTGTTTGCAAATTATGATTTTATTTTGTGAAATACGAGAGCTTTTATTGCTTTTTTTATGACACGCTCTGATTTCAAAAGCAGTATGCGAAATCCGGGATAAATCAATATGACGCTGCATTTTTAATGGCAATAAATGTTTTTACGGCACGACGAAATATTACCTCGGATATTAAACTCACGAAATCACTATGATTACAGCTTTTCGCGATAACCGTTCCATAAAATATTTGCAGAAATATTGACACCTATGAAACGATTCGAACGCAAGGAGCATAATAAATTATGTAAAATTATTTAAACATCTTCTATAAACGTATTTATTATATGTGAAGTAATCAAAAGAGTAATTCAGTTTCTCAAATTAATTTAATTGCGGAAATCTAAGAACATAAAGCAGGATGAAATAATATGGACTTAACAGAATGCAATCGAATTACCGACTGTGAGATGGGTGTATGTGGCGGCTTGTCCGGGACCGGGCGGCCCCTCGCCCAGCGCTCGCCTCAGCCCGCACCTTTAAATATATCGCACTCACGCTAATTACATTTCGAATAATTGTCGTTGTGCTCGTTATAACATCCAAGAGACGTGAGGGAAGTGCATCGTTAGAAGATTATGCGGTTAACTTTTTCTCTTCTTTATTGAATACATGTAGTTTATTGAATTGTTAAGATATACAGATATTTATATCGAAAGGTTACTATAAATTAGATTAATATTTTAACAGCAAGAATGCTTGGGCATGAGCTTGATATAAGTAGTAACATCGAAGTCCTGCCTGTAACTGTGAGTTGGAAAAAAAGCATCTTGGGAGTTTCTTGCCGCTTCTTCTACCACGGCTACTCATCGTAGGGCTTTGTTGAAGCGATAGCGTAGTTGTCTTTCGGAAAGTGTTTGTAAAAATCTATTTCGAATAAATGATTAGATTTGATTTGATATAAATCAAGTTCCGCTTACAAAAATAACTAAAATAAAAATTAATGACTGGTCTATGGTCTACATCTAGACAATTTTTATACTACACTTGCTGTTGTCCCTTCAGCTTTAGCTGAATAAATCCAAATCATTTATCACAATTGAAGTAGAAGATTGAAATTGAAAAGATTCCTTCTATTTCAAATTGATATCGACCACAAAATCATATTTACACTATAATATGAGTATTAATGTAATTCGGAGTTCTTAAGGAAATATTTCTTGTAGGAGATCCGTCGGAGCTCCGTTATCTGTGACTGGATCAGAGGGAGTCCTCTCCGGCGGCTTATCTCGCCGGCCGCGGCCGCGGGCGCGCTGCTGACCGACATCAAACGTGCCTTTGTCTGCATCCTCCGTGCCGATTGTCGAAGGTTTACTGTTATTTATCTGAGCTCGATCCTATATATGTAGGTTACCGACCGATCGTTAGGGTCTATTTCTTATAGATAATACGAATATCTTTTTGATCAACAATTATTTTACTATTATTTCGCGTGGTTATTTTGTAGAGTATTCACTCTTGTTTTTAGCTATTATATGAGAGCTACTATGCTGATATCGTTCTTGAATCTAAACGTTAATAATGGGACTGGAAACGATAACAATTAATTTTCTACAGGTATTATAAGTTATTGAAGTTGACACCTGGTTGATTTTTTTATTCTGATATCTAAATACTTATCTATAGTTCCGTCTCATATTAAGTCAGCCTAGGGTAGTAAATATATAAGATCAATAAAAACTTATCTCAGTTGCCTTGGAGGCGAAAATAGCGAAATAGTTAAGTTATTAAGAGTGCTCAGTTTAGCGTCCTCTAAAATTATGGATTCGATTAAAATAACTCATCCATTGACAAACAAGGAGTATATGCGCAAAGATTAGTTGGTATGTATTAAGCTTTCGTGTAATTTCAATAAAAAAATATAATTCAGAATAACAAAGTAATGACAGCCGAAGATTTTTTTAAAAAGTAATTTACATCGGCCGCAGTCGCTGCTTATTATAATACCGGCTCATGTTAAAGGGCGGGCAAAAAGTCTCAATAGTTCCTGCGACGAGACAGTTGAATGAGATTCGTAATGGAAAAAATATTGTCTGTTATAAAGGACCTGTTTTAATGCCATCGACCAACGATGTCTCCTGTTCTAACAAGTGGCACAGATGTCTACTTCATATATCTACCTGAATTTTAAAGTTTGCATGCTAAAAAGGTATAAAGTAATTTGTTTGATGTTTTCAAAGGATTGTTACGCGTTGATTCATGGTATCGGTATTCTCGGTCGTAATTTTAGAACAAATCAATACACCTCTTGCTAGGCTGCTAGTCACAAAATCACTCAATTCTTGTTATGGTATGGTTACGAATATTTCGTTTTTATCTGATATAATCAAACTAACCATTGAAATCTTTGTATAAACGTTAATCACAATATTAACTGAGTGCCTGTAATATATGTCAGAAGTGTGTTGCGCCTGTCCATGGTACTATTGAACTCGTCGCTTATTCGCTAGTAGTGAGATGTGTTGGTTATCTCGAGAGCCACCCCGACGGTTTTACTGTTATAGACAAAGAGCTCGGTTTGAATGAACCGGTTTGACTCCACTCGAAAAAATATCCAAAACAATGACTATCGAATCACTTTAAATAAAAATTAGTACTCAGCAATGAAAGTCTAAATTTACATATTTAATTGAAACTAAGGACCAAATATTTATTATTATTTAGTCATATTTGGCCAACTTTTTCTGATACTTTATTAATGCGAATTATAAACTTAAAAGCAGTTATTACAATCGAAAACTATAGCGCTAGCGTAGACATTGATATTTTTTTTACAATTTTAATAAAAAAAAAATACTGTAACTAAATTTAAATGTAATAAAATCCGGTCTTTAAAATGAACCTGTTCGACAATAGAAATATTAATCCGGAACGCCATCCATAGGATCTTCAGCAGGCGCCTCTATCTCATCTTTAATGCGTCAACTTTCCGACGATCCTGCAGTCTTAGAATTATTATTATTATCGAAATTAATAGCAATTAAGTATATCGACATTATTTTAATGATATTGACATTAATAAATTAAATTTTATGTGTATTTTAGTAATTCTATCTTCCTAAATCTTTCTCAGTCGGAAATAGTAGAGCCGAAGCAGAACTCTGTACAACCTAACAGTTGTGCTTTATATATTCGTAAATTTTTGTTCAGCTCAGTTTAAATAAATAATGTCTGTTATAAATAGTATTCTTATCATGGCCAATAATTCTTATACTAATCTGCAATATAGTAGACCAGTGCTAAAGACTTCCTTTAACATTCCGAAACATACGTGGCGGGTGTTCTCGTCCGCTAATTCTTTGTGGTCCTCATTAGGCTATATACTGTTCCCACTTAATGTCAGTAATAACTGCATAATGCGAGCGGCCGGAGCCTCCGCTGAGGAGCGTCGTTCCCATAATCGCAGCAATTACTGCGACCGAATCACGCTGCGGATAATGTTAGCGAAACGGTAATACAACTTCAGCGTATGAACCTGCAGTAAATAATAGACTTTGATGTTGGAACAAATGCCGACACATATTTATTATATCATTCTACTAGAGTTGTCACTAGGTACAAGAATGTTTCAATACGAAGTGTAACTTCGTCAAATTACATCGAAAGTTTACGAACTTTCACCTCGTGCTCATGCATAGAAAAGGACAGATAGTCAGATAATAAAAAAAATATTTAGGTTTCATCTAACTATTCGAGTGTCCCTAATTTTAATTAAAAATATATATTTTTTGGATATACAGAAAAGTAGCCGTTTGAATTTAGTTATAGTATGTTGCGGTACTGTTAAACAACATATTGTTGTTATTGTTAAATCTAGGATATACAAATGCAGGAAAGTATTTACCAAATTGTAATATTGGGGTTGACGTCAAGCATTAACTTATCACTACATAGTATAAAACAAAGTCGCTTTCTCTGTCCCTATATGTATGCTTAAATCTTTAAAACTACGCAACGGATTTTGATGCGGTTTTTTAATAGATAGAGTGATTGAAGAGGA